>JANHFL010002049.1:127539-141518 GCA_032468155.1 Oxyrhabdium leporinum | reverse complement strand
GAAGTGGATTAGCTTCCTCCCATATTTGGGTAACCAGGTTTCCTCACAACAAAACACATATATATATATATATATATATTAAAAATATGCTCATTATATATCTTAAGGCGCATCAAATGGTGAGGATGGAAAGTCACAATCAGAAAAGCAGAGCTCTGATGTACAGATGTGAATTATTTTACTGGTTCCCCAAGGAATCTACTGAGCTGGCAGGTTAATTATAGCAGCAGAAACAAATCAAGGAGTTGAAGAATAACTATCAACACTGAAGAAACATGATGGGCTGGTTTAAATAAGTCAGTATGCTCTGATGCCTGCTTTTGATTCCAGCGACTGTATTTAAGTCTGCTGTAAGTTAAACACCTGTCTATGGAATTTGTGAAACATCCTTACCCACCATACGTTCAACTGTTTACACACCTGCTCCAGTGTGAAAGACAGCTTTAAGACAAACAGAATTTTAACAAAGGAAAGTAATGTACAAAGAGATGGCTGCATTAAACTCTTTCTTTTTTTTAACTGGAAATAGAGGTCTTTATGACCATATCAGAAGACAGTGTGCATGATCAACTGTACAATGCAAAAAAATAATCAGATTTTCATTCAGAAATATTGCCAAATGATGGCATGGTTATGATTTAAATAATACTATTATCATATTTTCAAGAAGCTTTGCATTTTTTGAAAAATAGTAAAAGTAAGGAGTTGGGTAAAGCACTGAAATCACATATTCTTATTCTTTGGCTTGGACTAGAATAAATACATAATTGTAATTGATATAATACTAATATACAATGAAAATTAAAAATATATTTTTCCAGATGCATTGGCAAGATTTATTCTGACACAATAATGTCTCTAGGTGATACTTTGTGCTAGTTTCTTCTGGCATAAAAGGCAGAGGAGGATAACTTTTGACAATTCTTGATTCCTCAGCATCTCTTCATATACCGTTTAGGAGGTCCTCTAACACTCTAGAGCAGATTTTTGGGAAAGGAAAAGGAGCTACTCAGGGAAGGAAGAACTAATGATTGTATCTTTTCCCTGTTCAGATGAGATAAATATTTTACTATTAAATTGGAATGTCTTTCATTGTTCCGCTTTGATTGCCATATTTTGAATTAACTCAATTGAAGAAGAGTTTTTAAAACTAGAATTAAAAAAACACTTTAATTTACCTCAGAATGGTTCTTTATAGTGTTTAATCTCAAGTAGCGGAATAACAGAGTTGTTAATTGTTGTTTGCCATTTTTGAGGTTCCACAATGATTGGACGTTTGAAGAAAACAGTTGTGGTTCCTAAGCCAATAACATATTTCTTATAGAGAAGAGAAGGAAGCTGATGAAGTTGACATTAGATGTTGTGTGGAATAACAAGCTTGAGTCTTCTTTGCTAATAAAGGAGTGGAAGGTTAATAACATGAGAGGAATTTCTTTTTAATTAAAAATAAAGTTAATACAAAAAATATATTTTATGTATATTGGATGTCTGTGTTTAAAGAGAGTTGGTTGCAGTTGCAATTCAGGAATTAAAATGTTAACTCATATGGTCTCCATTTTGGACTGAAATCAACAGGATGGTTAATGTATTCTTGAGTGTGTCTCCAGTATACCGAATTTATGAAGATATCAAGAACTGAGGAATTTAGGGTATGAGGACTGGATAAAAGAATTATTATACAACATTGGAAGGAAAAATGTATATGTGATCAGTAGCAACAGATAGTTGATATGTATTAACTAGCTGCCCACAGTTATCCTACGGTAAGATGGGCAGCCAATAAATGTAATAAATAAATTACCTTTTGAACCTGGGATGGTGGAATCAGAGAAGTTGACTGAGGGGCAAGAAAAGACTTGGAACAATGATGCCAGAAATGAATACTGATTAAACTAATCATGTGTTTTATAGATTACTATGATTATTAATTTTGATTGTCTGATAGACCATATGTGTGTACATGTACTTTTTTCTGCTAATTAATGAAAATATTGAAAATACTTGTGCCAGCCCATATATGCTGCTTCTGTTTGAGAGTATATGTTGCTAATGATGCATCTGCTACTGCTTAGCTAGATTTGGTGTCACTTGTAAATACAGGAGTCAGCCTTTTTGTGAGTCCATGAGACTCCAGAAAATAACCTTAGTTTGTCGATGACTTTTATTTGCTTGCTTCTTCTGAGATGATGAAATCATAGTCTTATATTCACACATCATATTATGATTGCTGACTTTCATATGGCTCACATACTTTTAGACACACATTTGTATGGCTGTGGAACCAGCGGGAATGAATGTTTCTGTGTAAACTGGCTCTGTTTCTTTAACGATATATTAACTATATATCCTTCAGTGACAATTCATGACAAGATACTTTTGTTGGCTTGTTGGATCTTTCAAAATGCTATCATTTGCTTATTTTCCTCTTCAGCTGACAAATTTAAACATGATAAATGGAGCTGTTAATAAAGTAAATGCAACTGCTTCCAGTTATCGTCCACCACTCAATCCGGGAGGTTCATTTTGGGCTTTTCAAACACACAGCAGCACTCCTGATACCAGGCCTGCATCTTTAACGCTGAGGTAAGAGAAACAATTAGACCGAAAATATGTATGTTTTAGAATCATATCCACATGTCCTATTAGCATTTTGCTCGTATAATGTTGTACAAGACTGTGATCAATTGCTGACTGCTAACGTCTTGAAGAAGCTAGCAACATAAGTAGTGAAACATTTGCATACATATATATTGACTCACATGGCACCACCAAGAAGTAATTTTACCAATAAATAGCCATGAAAACCTACAGTCTCTGAATATTACCTTTTTTTACAAGACTATGACTGAATTAAATTAATTGATGCATGTATGAAGTTTTTAATTCTGTAGTGGATATGAGAGTTATCTATTTGTTGTTCTGCTGATATTATACAGAAATAATATATTTTGCTCATATAAATAACAAAATAAAGCAAAGTTGGTATTAATGTATTTCCTTGAGATGTAAAATCTAGTCACTCAAAAGTCACTCAAAACAATCAGACAAGAATCTTTGCCTTTTCTCATTGTCATCAGTTGGGTATCTTGTTCGAAGGGCAGCCAGTTTGTCTAAAGTTGATTTATCTGTCTACAAAGGACACTTTTTTCTTGTAGCTTTTATGAACCTAAGCACTTATGTAAATGCTTCCCCTCCTTTAATATGGAATACTGTAGTGGAAATTAATCAGTATAAGAGAGCTAATTTTGGTGAGTGGTAGATATAGATTTTAAATTTAGGTAGCAACAAATTGAAATCAATTTCCAAGGATCCCTTTTATGTCTGTTCCTCTCCTCCACCCCAAGCAGAAATTTAAAAACATGAACATGTAAAAGGAAGAGATTTCTGAAAAACTTGATCCTGATGCCTTTAAGGATTTAAAGGCTAAAATTGAAATGTATTTGCAGCCCATGCAGCAAAGAGATACAATGTGGTCAGTCTAATATAATATTACAACTCCAATATTACTCCAGATGTTCTAAATTGTCTTTGAGATCGGTGCTTCGTTAGTATAACTAGAGTGAGTATGGTTCCTTCAAGTAAAATTACAGTTGCTCAACCAGACAGAGTTTATAAAAATTCTCATGACTGCTAAATGTCAGTTGAATTCAGAAGCAGCAACAGGAGTGCTTCCAAACTCATTTTCTATTTCTTCAGAGGAAGTATCCATCCAAAAATCACTTGGATTTGGTTCAATTTGTAATCCTCATTCATATAAAAATAATGCTTTGGCTATTCTGACAACATGTCATAGAGAAGCCTTTCCTTTCTATCTATTTAAAATTCTTTTAACTGGGGATGCTAGGGAGTGTATCTGAGGCCTTACTGCATGCCAGACATTACCATTAAATGATAGCTTTTATTCTAACATCTGCCATAGGCTTCTTCCAGGATGATTTTCAACTTTCTGATTTAATTTAAAGCCTTGATGTTCACTGATAATCTTTCAAAAAAGTTGTAACCAACTTCTGAGCAACCCTTAGCTTCTGAACCCAGAAAAGGTCAGAGCAAAGATCTGATCAAGAGATCTTTGACCATACAGATAGTCATCAGTTAGAGACTACCTCTCTAATACAGGTAGTCATCGATTAATGACTGCCTCATCTAGCAATGGTTTGCAGTTATGATGTTAATGAAAAAATAGCTTTATGACCAAACCTTGCATTTATATCCTTTGCAGGTCTCTACAGCAAAGGAAAGATGAAGTAAGATCATACTGCTTTGCTTAACAAATAGTCTCTATGTTCATACTTATATATAAGAAACACTGAAGTTACAAGAGAAGTAATTAGCAAGATTAGCTAAATGAATAATTAGCAAGTTACTAGCAGCTCTAGTTATGGGTGACTATTTCTAACATTCAGTTCAACTTGCTGTTGACATTTATGTCGACACTGAAACTGGCATAGGTGTAGCTATGTTTTAGTGTAGCCATTTCTTATTCTTTGCTTTTTCTAGGCATTCTATTTAGGGCTTTAACACTGCTTCAGGCTCGCCACAGTCTGGTAGCAGGAAGGGGGGTTGTAGAGATAAGGTGTGTGTGTGTGTTGTAGTCTAAATAACATTCTTTCCCATGGGAACTGAGAATGTGACTGCAGATGGTTGGAGGTGAAGTTTGGAGGCACCAGATTGGATGGACTGAGAGCTGATTGGGGAATGTGACTTTGGGGGGTAGTTTCAAAAGTTTGCTTTGTACTGGGTATAAATCCGGGGTGCGGTCAGAGCCGGATTTACACCAAGACCTTGCCAATTTGATATATTCCTAATAAAATGATCTTTGAAGAAAATGCCTGCATTGGACTTCTCGTTACCAGGGATGTATTACTTGGAAGCGTCACAATTTATTTCAAATCAAAGTGTTGGGGTCCATTCTTTCCCTCATAAATTCCCTCTGAAAGCCTGCAGGGCATTGACCACTATTGTATATTGGCCCATTGTTCATTAACTGTCTTTATTTTTACGGGGATAACTTTGAAGCAATCTCTACTCCTCTCCCACGCACCCACTCCTTAGATAGGGATCAAATCTCTCTGATTCTTGTTGTTTGACTTGTTTTGGAATTTCTTTCAGTACAATGAATTGTTTGTTGGGAAGGGGCACTGGAAAAGTATTTCTGAATTATCAGCCTGATTATTTATGAGCTGTGCATTCTCTTTAAGAACAGGTTTATCTTGAGATCCAGATCTGTTTTGATTACCTAATCAAGTATATCACTGAGTTCTGAAATTATGGTACCTTATTGAATCCTATTTCCTATCAATAGGTAATTCTCATTTAGCAACCACAATTGAAACTGGCAGCTTGATCATTAAGTGATCACTAAGAAAAACTATGACATGCTTATAATCCTACTCAGCTTTCCTTTGCTTTACAGCTCTGCAAAGGTTGTAAATGCAAGGATTTATCGTAAAGTTACTTTTGCGTCACCATTATAACTGCAAATGGTTGCTAGATGAGGCAGCTGCTAAATGAGGACTACCTGTAATGATATAGGTGCTTTAATGTCTGTGATAAATATTACCATCAATCTCATGAACACTCCCAGAAAAATTTTTAAAAAAACCCATGGAAATAGTTTTCTAGAGGCAAAAAAAGGCAGAATGTTCCATATGTGTCTTTTGTTTTCTCTTGGGCATTTGACTCATCTGCTGCAGGCTGAAATAAACAGCAGGAAAAAATAAGAAGAATTGGAAGAGTGGTGCAGTAGGTGCAAATCTACAATGGAGCTAATTGTAACAATGTTATAATGATAACAGGAAGGTTAATTATATAAGATCTGCTCCTAGATAGCTTAGTACTATCCTGATTGTAAATTATAACCTGAAGCTTGTCTTTCCATGAATTTCTAGTGCAAAAAAAGTATTCCTGTGAGATATCAACCTAACTTTTAGAGGCTTTAAAACATATTGCCTAAATAATTGAGTGACCTTAGAAAACTGATTAAATTTGAATTAATTTTCTAGGCCTTGATCTTATAAATTCATTAAGTGTACTACTGTGTTCTGTGTTCTGTATACCTGAGTAAAGGTATGGGGTAAAGGTTGGGGAGCACAATATAGGTGTAGAGCAATAAAGGTCTTCAGTTGGGTCAGAGAGCAAACTGAAATGTGCTCTGTCTCCTATGATACAGTTGTATAAATACAGGTAGTTCTTACTTAGCAACCACAATTGGGACTATCAGCTCGGTGATTAAGTGAAGCAGTCACTAAGTAGAAAATCAAGTGACTGCAATTGTGCTTAAGATTTTACTGCAGCTTTCCTTTGCTTTACAGTATCAGAACAATATGACCCCAAACAGCCAGGTGAGCCAAAATGGAGGGGAAAGATTTATTGAGTTTTCATAATTATTTTAATCTGTTTTAAAGTCTGTTGGTTTTATTGTACATGCCTAGAATTAGTTTGTAGTCAGGCAGTACCTACACTGAATAAATTAAAATTAAAATTTTTAGTTTGTTCTATGGTAGAACTGAAATTGTCAGTGTTGCAGTCATTGCTATATCATAATTTATCTGTGTTTGCAAGGAAGATAAAGATTTTCAAGAATTTATCCGCTTTTTGTTGTTTTTGTTGGACGTTTTGGAGACACCAAAATCTTCAAAAATGGCTTTATTGATCATTTGTTCAAAAATCATGTAGAAAAATGGGAGGAAAAGAGAATTCATAATTCCTTGACTCTTCTAGACTGGCAGTTGCTTCATATAACTAAAGTTTTTCCCTTGTATCTAATAATTCAGCTACTGTTGCTTAGAATTTTCTTTTTAAGACCTTATTGGCACTGAAGGTCTTAGAGCAGATGACATTGGTGTGAAGGGATGCAGAAAAGAGGAAAGGAGGCAGATACTTGCAGAAAGTCACATTACAAACATTTGCTCTGCCAACTTCTAAATTAAGTCAGAAATCATGAAATATTATTGTTTTTTTAAATGGTGAAGTTCTGTACACAAGTGTCTTCTTTATATCTGTAAGGCATATAATCAATTGCCACTTTGCATGACATTGGTACTCTTAAGAAACTGTGAAGCCTACTAATATGTGTTTGTGGAGACTAGTTCATTCTCTTAATATTCCTTATACATATTCATTACTCTGCAATGTAAAAATATTTTGAATAAGCACCAGACTCTATGCTATGCCAAAGAATGTCTGGCTGATCACTCAATCTTGCTATATTTAAAAAATATATAGTCAGCAGTCAAATGAAGGCATTACTAATTTGATGTCTTAATCCTTTTCACCAAAGCAGTTTGCCTACTTTAAATAATTTCCATTTCCAAAAGTTTTTCTCCATACATGCATGGTTTTGTTCATAGAGCAAATATCAATTTTTGTGTGTGCATGTGTGTGTGTTTCAGGAAAACAGATAAGAACAAACTAATAAATGCCTTTACTTCTTTATTCTTGCTTGACTCAATCAGTATCAATCCTCACTGTCCCATCCTTGCATATGTATTTATGCATGTATTTTGAAGGACAAAACTCAGTCAGTCTTGAGATTTTGTAATGGATATGAAAAATGGACTTAAGTTAGCCATTAAATCCTTAGCAGAGTTAAAGTTCTGAAAATATATTCCTGATTAGACCCAATGAAACTATATAATTATGCTGTAAAAGAAAATTTGAGAAAGCTAATTGCTTAGTGCTCATTGTTCTGATGTCCAAAATGGTTGTCTTCCAAAAATGAATAATAAAATGGTTGGTCAGAATCTTTGGCTGTTTATTCAAGTGATTTGGAAAGGAGTGCCTCAGACAATTTGGCTGGAATTTATAGTTTTATGTTTTCCAGCCCAACCCTTCCTTCTGAGTTGAACTGTCAGGGCATGGTTTTTTCCTGTATGCATGCACACATTGGTGCTATCTCACAATCTGTTCTAAATCTTCCTATGTATTCCTTGCACAAGGCCAGGAACTGACAACTTACTGATAAATGCCATACTACCTTGCCATATTAGAATAAAGTCATACTATTAAATATGGTTACTTTTAGAACAAAAAAAAAATAAAGTCAGAACTAACTAGATGAATGTTCTAAATATGCATATGAAACTCATGAGAATATGAGTATATTGTAACAAGTATTTTCACAGTACAGATACAATGAGGCTGCTAAACGTTTGTTGAGATTCTGGGTAAAAGGCATTACGCTCCAGATAAAATGAATGAAATAAATATATTCCATGCTAATATTAATAATTTCCCATACAGTGTGATTAAATAAACTGTCCATGAGATTTCCTTCCCCCCAACATTTTAAGACCAGCATAACCTTCTGTTTATAGAATTCTTATATTTTATTCTCATACATTTCTAAAGA
Source organism: Oxyrhabdium leporinum (assembly GCA_032468155.1). Lineage (NCBI taxonomy): Eukaryota > Metazoa > Chordata > Lepidosauria > Squamata > Cyclocoridae > Oxyrhabdium > Oxyrhabdium leporinum. Next base: position 133,168 of record JANHFL010002049.1, on the reverse strand, counting down.
GAGACCACATGTGTTTCAAAACTATAGACTATTGCTATAACAGCAATAGCACTTGGACTTATATACCGCTTTGCAGTGCTTTCCAGCCCTCTCTAAGCCATTTACAGAGTCAGCATATTGCCCCCAATGATCTGGGTCCATATTTTACCAACCTCTGAAGGATGGAAAGCTGAGTCAACCTTGAGCCTGGTGAGATTCGAACTGCCAGACTGCTGGCAGCTGACAGTCAGCAGAATTAACTGCAGTACTGCATTCTGACCACTGCGCCACCACAGCTGTTCAATAATGTATATCTTGAGCTGGGTTTGATATTTGAAACATATTTGGCCAATATGTTCATATGTTTAGTTGAATATGGTGAAAGGAACATTTTAATCTGTAACTTGTGAATTTGGACTATATTCATGGTGTAGTTATTTATTCTTCAGTTTATAGGCAGACATCCACAGAGTTCCAGCATAAACCAAAAATTTCTTTGATAGAAGATATATGTGTGTGTATGTGTGTATATATGTCTTTCCTCCAACAATTTCTCAAAGAAATTTTTGGTTTATACTGGGGTGTGTGTGTGTGTATCAATGATAATTTAAGCGTTCCTGTTTATACAGTGTATAACAATTTGATCTAGAGTCATATTCTAGGTAGAAGAGAATATGGGAAATCAATATATTTCATGCTATTTAAAGAGTGCTGAATTAACTAAAAAAACCTGGTTATTTGAAAATGCCTGTGTTTTTGATTAATTTTGCGAAATTGCAATTCTGTTGTTTTCCACAGGGAAAAGAAGAAGAGAGGCATATAAGCTGTAGCCATACAAAGAGCCTGCAGTATCAAAGCTTAGGAAGCACTGTGGTCTCTGTCCTGTCCTGGCTCTGCATTTGTAAGGGGAATAGGAAGCTGCAGGCTAGAACTGTGTCCTCACCTCTTGGCAACATGGCAGCCAAGATACTTGGCTGAGTACCTGTTACTTCTTCTATACGGACAATGAGCAAATCCATTCTAAAAAGAGAATTCTGTTAAACACTAGCTTTATATCTATTAAAGCATTACAGACCCTACAAATTCTAGGAAAAGGCAGTTAATTTTTGAAGCTACCTACTTAGAGCATGCCCCTACTTGCAACTTTTTCCTTGTGCACAGACTCTTCTGCTATATTATTCAATATTATGAGTTTAGATTTGGCATTGTTGATGCAAGTAGCATAAAAAAAATTATGCTATCTGAAGAGAAAGTTAAGCTCCTCTGTAGTAAACTGTAGCTTGTGGTTTTTCCATTCGTTATCCCCAGTTATAAATGAAGGTATTACTTTAGTCAAATAAACAAAGAACTTTGGATAAAATGACCATGGACGTTTGCCAAAAGAACTGTAATAAAATATGCTCACTCTACAGTTTAGTGAATATATTTCTCTGTATTGCTTTCAAAGACATATCATTCATCTTTTCACAGTAAGAGCTTTGTTTCTGGACCATGTGGTCACCAGGACTTATAAAAGTTTAAAGGTTTCATATTAGAATTTATTATCAGTATCTTCCTTTAAAATGAAAGCTACTAGATCTTATTACAGTTATCTATATATTGAATATCAAGGGAATACTGTCATCTACTTTATATAATGCTCCCAGCAACCAATTGTGCCCTAAATTGCCACATTTCATTCTCAAACGTCTGATACTTGCACCTGGCCAATGTACATCTTATTTGCAAGCATTTATAATGTACTGGATGCTGCAAACCAGGGGACATTATATTATAACCCAGATATTTTCTCTAACCTCAGTTCACTTGTTGCCTCTATGTCCAATAGATTTCTGGAAAAGCCTATTTGTAATTTGTCAATAAGCATTTTTTGACAGGAGTCCAACCTTAAAAAAAACAAAACATTTCGAGTTGCTTTATTCCCACCAGCTCAGCACATTATATCCAATCTGACCTACCTTCTGTTATACCTGAACAATCGCAGATATCACAAGTACCTCCTTTTAAAGATCCTGTGCAAGTTGATCTTCGGCACTCATTTTCAGTCTCTTGATATAATGCAATTTTATGCTATTATTTGTTTTGCTAGTTTTTATAGTCTTTAAAATCAGAAATATTCAAAAATTTATATGCTATTAAAATATTTGTTGAGAGACCCAGTTTGGTGCAGTGATGAAGCTTCAGGCTAGAAACCAGAAGACTGAGTTCTAGTCCCGCCTTAGGCACAAAAGCCAACTGGTTGATCTTGGGCCAGTCGCTTTCTTTCAGCCCTAGGAAGGAGGCAATGGCAAACCACTTCTGAAAAACCTTGCCAAAAAAACTGCAGGGACTTGTCAAGGCAGTCTCAAAGAATCAGACATGATTGAACAGAAGAAAAGAAATAGTTTATGTATTAAATATTAATCATGTTTATAATCATCTAAATGAGAAATATTCTGCCCCTGTATGTAATATCTAAATTATCTGTTGTTCTGTCTGTCTGTAGCATATGCTGAAGTTCTTAACCTTCATTTTTTTATATACAACCGTTATATATACCTAGCTTTTATTAATCTTTTACATTTGTACAACATTACAATTTGCTTTCACATCATCATCTTTGTGATTGTTATTTGAAATTATATTCTGCCTTTCTGCCTCCAGGGATGCTTTTTACTTTAGAGGTAAAAAACTGAAACATGCATTTCTTTAGGTCTGTCCAATATCTGTACTGGTGAGAAGAAACGTTTGCAACATTTAATAACATTAAATTTGAAGCATTGTTTATAGGCCAATGTAGATAAATTATGATTGGATTATTACTAAATATTGAGCAGGATCCTTCCTCAGAAGAAGAATCAGGGAAGATAAACAAGGTAGCTGCAGAACTGACAAAGAAAAGAAACACTATTCTCTCTTAACAAAAGCATGTATTATTAAAGTATTGAAATATATATAGCGTTAAAAAAGAAAATATTGGAATAAAAACCACAGTGAGAAAAGAAAACCATGGATTACACCCTCCCTTTTTCTTTCATTTGCATCTGCAACCATGGCCCATGGTTTAGATACTTGAGCTTTACATCAAATATTCGTAATTGTTGTCAGATTCTGTCCCAGAACTTCATTCTAGATAGCTAAATCTGCCTTGCTGTGTGATGTATTGTATGTAAGGTAGCCATTCTTGCTTGAACTTTGTTAAACCATCTCTTCTCTGTCATGCTCGTAGAGAAGGCTGGTACTTCTTAACATGGTGATTAATATTGATGAGGAATTCCTTCTCATTCACAAAGGAAATATTGTGGGAGTGGGAAAAAAATTTCTGAAGAAGAAAAACAAGAGGTAGATACTGAAATGATTCATGATTGACGCCTTATTGAAATACTTTCTGGATCTACCCTCTAGTTTTGTCTCCACGCCCCTCACCCCCAAACAACTTTCCTGGCTCCTCAGTATTTGACCTAAAGCCTGGGTTGTTGTTTTAGTTGAAAAACTTGTTGCTTGTAGACCCCTGACAGTTTGCCTCCTATAAGATGGAAAATGAGTCAGGGTGTTTGGTACTTTACAAAAAGCCATTCAGCAATTTCTTAGCTGAGGTGGATTTGAATCAACATGTTGATGGAGCTTCATCATATCACTCACTGAATTCTACTGAGGCAGTACAGGAAATTGCAAGATCAGAGTTGTTTTGGCAAGTTATTTTGGCTACTGAGAGTACTGTGAACAGGTCATAAGAGGAAAAGACCTAATCTGGTAAATCCAGAAAGATGCAAGTGGAAAACGTACATCAAAATATTAGCTTTATTGGCAGATCTTTTAATTCCTGGGCTTTATCACCTTACTGTAAGCCACAACCCTATGCCCAATTGATGCTTGTGCATTGTTTCTTGCTAAGAGAAAAATAGAGATGTCTGGTGTTCCTGTTATCCTTCAGTTTCTCACTGCTACCTGCTTGGAAAGGCCTGAAAACTGCTAAGCACATTGAAGTGGTTAAGTTTCTCACAGGCTTTTAGAAAGTTAACAGGGAGGAGAGGCAGGTCCTGCCTGATGGGATTTCAAAGTGAGCGGATTCTTTGAAGTTTCGTTTTAGCAGCTGCCAGGTATTTTTCCCTCAGCCCTGCATAGTCTTTCTGAACCAAGTCCTTCAATGCTGCATTCTTCACTCCGCATGCCAGTGTTTGTGCAAGGGGGAAGGGAAGAAAATAATTAGCCAAGAGCATAAAAGTTTTTACACACTTTTACATTATTTAAATTTGTTTTGGGACAAGTCTTCTCAGTTTTTTCCCTGTGAAGTATCATTTGTATGACTCATCCTAAATCTATTTGCTAAGTGCTTAACACTTGCTTTTTTTTTTGCTTAACAATGTGTCCCACTTTTCCCTGTTGTGCAGCTTAGATTTTCTAGCCTAGTGTTTTGATTCTTTGCCCTCAATACACAATGCATTTTGTAAACTGAACCCTGAAATCTCTTGAAAGAAAGGAGGTCTGTCTCACTGAACAGCTGGGACCTGGCCTTAGTGGAGAAAATCCAAGCTTCTTGGTATGTTTCAGAGTTCTGAAAATTCTGGGGCTGGCCTGATGCCAGATATGCTTTCTGGGAAAGGCTGAATATATGATTGATGCCTTAGGCTTCTTGTCTGCCGCACCTGTGTTTTGAGGCAAGATGAAAAGTGATTTCAACTCACCTCTCCTTAGTGTGGCCTCCATAATTTCTAAAGTAAATGTAAAAGTTTCCCTGTCAGTTGAACAGCACAATGCTCATCTCCATTTCTTGGCTGAGGGAACTAGTTTCAGACAGTTTCTGTAGTCATGTGGCCGAGCATAGTTATACGCCAAAGGCCCATGGAATGCTGTTACCTTCCCACGGAAGTGGTACCTATTAAGCTACTTGCATTTGCATGCTTTTGAACTGCTAGGTGGGCAGGAGTTGGGGCAAGTTATGGGAGCTCACCCTGTTGCACAGAGCTCAGGTCTCAAACCAGGCTATCAGCTCTCCAGCTGACAAGCTCAGAGTCTTTAACCACTGAACTATCACATCTCCTGCATAATTTCTATCTCTTTCTTACATTTCATCCATGTTTTCTAATAAAGAGCAAAGTATAGAATTATGCATTTTTAATGTGAGATAGGCTTTAAAGATTGTAACAGAAGTAGATCTGAAATTATAATTTGGAATATGATTGATTACTTCTGGAAATCTGAAGCATGAAGTTACCGTTGAAATCCTGGTGAAAAAGAAGTAGATAGTATGTATGACAGAAAATTAGTCTTTGTGCATTTTAATGAAAAATGACTCGTTTGCATTTATATGAAGTGGAACATTCTTATGATTTTCATATATATGTCTGAATTTTATGAAGCAATATTTTTACGCAAAAATGCTTACAGTATGTTATAAATATCCCAGTACTATATCTGAAATCCGGACATATTACACAGATGTTTTACAGACTTCTCTTCAAAAGTCTGAAAGGCCTTCTCTTCAAAGCTTTAACATAGCCACATCTTTTGAAAGATTCAGACAGTTGTTTAAAGTGTTTCCCATTTTCTATACAAGTATGTAAATGTATAGACAACACTTTTACTGGTACCTGAAGTAGTTAAATCCAATTTAGTGGACTATTGGGGGATGGAATAGTCTGTTAAGTCAAAATGTCCATTAAATCCATGT
>JANHFL010002049.1:92837-110158 GCA_032468155.1 Oxyrhabdium leporinum | reverse complement strand
ACTGTCTCCCCCCCTACCCCCCCCCAAAAAAGTGGCTTCCCCTGTCCCCTCAGCATCTGTTATAAGGGACCACAGCAGGGTAGTTTTCTTTGAAGGTGAATCCAAGACTAGATCAGTGTTGGATTCCTCCGTCCCTATGCTGATTGGAGCACACAGCAGCCAGAAAACCAGCCAAACAAAGGAAAGATTTTTGGATATCTGCTGCCCCCAAGAAAAACAGTTCTGACCTTTCCTTAGCCTCTGACAATTATGCTGTAAAACATTGCTTTGTTGACTCTTCCCACTGTGTGACAGAGCTACTTGTCTGTCTGCAGAAAATAACGCTCACAGAGCTAAGCAAGGCATGTACAACAGGAGGTTTGCAGATTCAACCATTTCTCCCTTATACAATGAATTGTGAAATTAGTATTGTACAAAAACGATGATATTGTTATTTTCAGAAGCGGAAATATCCTGTTAGAAATCTAATCATTTGAATGATTCTATTAGTCCTAAAAATTAAATTCTATTACCCCCACCCCCCTTTCTACTAGGCTTTGTTTGCCAGCTTCCCAACATCGAATATCACTTCTGCATCCGGTCTCAGTTCTACAGCCTTGTCATCTAATGCTTGTAGTCGCAGAGCATCAAGTTCCATTTCCGAAGCCCAGAATGCATCTGGTCTGCACAAAGTGATGTCATCCCAGAGTGCATCTTCACATTTGGTTCCTAAGCCCCCAGTCAATATCAGGAAAGTAGCATCTCAGAGAATATCCAAGTAAGTTTATATTCCTCAATCGGAAGTCGCCTTTCAATTTTAGATGAATGAAGGTTAACTTGCAGGTGTCCCTGTTTTCTTGTTGTGGATATAAGGAAGTTGCTACACTGATCTAAGGGATACAGTTAGATCTGGGATTTGTACTACAGGATTTTAACAACAGATAATACGTTTTAATTTCTGAATATGGTGGGTTTTTTATGACCTTTGCATATTATAACAAACAGATACATTAATTTATAAATGCTTGATACTTTTGTTCATTTGTACTTTGCAGATTTCTTTACATATTATAATAATTGCTTTCTGAAAGGTATTAATTATAGTATTTCATTATGTATGTAAGTATGTATATACTTACTTAACATTTAAGTTACTTCAGTTGCATGACTCTAAGTTACTATTGTATGATACATTTGTTATCCATTTTTTTAAAAAAGCTATTAAAGTGGAATCTCACTTATTTTCTTTTACGTTCAGTTGTTACAGGTAGTCTTCATTTAATGACCACACAATTGGGACCAGCAAGTCCATTACGAAGTGATGTGGTCATTAAGCAAGATATGTAATTGTGACAGACTTATCATCGCACTTCTGTTGTAGTCTTAAGCAAATCACCACAGTCCTTAAGTGAGATATCACGTGATCGTGACTTGCAATTTTTAGCTGCCGCTCCTCTTGTTGGAAGCCAGATGTTGAGCATGCAAATGATCACATGACCATGGGATGCTACAACAGTCATAAACGTTAACTAGTTTCAAAGTGCCCAAATCTCCATCATGTGACCAGGGTGATGTTATAATTGCCCTAAGTGTGAGAACCAGTTGTAAGTTACTTTTTCAGCACTGTCATAACTTCAAATAGTTGCTTAACAGGACACTTGTTAAGCTAGGACTATCTGTAATACTCTTCTTGTGGTTTTTTTCTGGACTAAATAGTGTCAGCCTTTTAAATTTATCTTTATACGGATGCCTCTGTAAGTTTATTGTAAATTGTGCCTCCATCTTTGGAGATGTTAAGCTTCTTATAAATCATTGTCTGCTTGTTCTTGCCCTAATGTCAGTAAGTGATGGTTCTAGGCCAACTTTCTCTGGAGGCTTGGAAACTAAACAGGGTCAGGTCTATGATTGTAGGCTTAGAAATTGAAAGAACATTCAATAAGAAACAAGAAATTCAATAAGAAACCAGTGGCAAATTTTGTATGGATTGCCACTACATGTGGTTATATCCATGTAGTTTCTAAGAGTAAAGCTTCACTTGAGAACATTTTCATCTTTAAAATTAAGTTTTAATAATTAATTATTAATTCTGAAACAATTCTTGGTAATAGGCAGCAAATACATAATAGGAAGAGATCAGGACACCAAAGGCTTGAGAGGACAAAAAGTTCCTCAACTATATTTGGAGAGTATATTAAACTATTCTGTGCATGTACAGTAGATTTTGAATAGAGAAGAGACAAATAAAAGGATATATCACTTACACCTAGTACTATTCCAATTTTTAGCATGAGCTTGCTTGTAGATTAGATGAAATACACACATCTACATGTAATACCTAGAGGAAAGCACATTTATGTACACCATTCAAATAAGTGGTAAAAACTAAATATTATACTTCTTATCTAAACTATCGATGTGCTAATAGTTCAGTAATTGAATATTAGCTCCAAACATTTTGACAGTACAGCTTGGATGGGTAATAGTGACCCACTAGCTTCATGCTTTGTTCATCTTACATAGAATACCGTACTTCAAAACTGTACCATCAAAAGCTAATGGCAAGTAATCCATTTTTGGAAACACATTTTTTCCATTCATATGTTTGTAAAACCCAAATAAAATATATCAGTTATGCCTTTCCAAAGTTAATGTGGCTTTTTTCAATATAAATTTCCAAGTCTTTCAAAAACAAACAAACAAAGGTTTTGGCTACGTTACACAGGAGATACCATATCCTCTTGTGGTATCTGAGGCTGAAAAACACACTGGAATGTGTGTCCCCCCCATAAAATGGTTGCTATCTTATAGCTAGTTAGTATATATTAATATATTAAGCTATACATTAATATATTAAAGATATTAAAGATATTGCACAGATGGGTTGCTGGAATTATCTGCGTCAAGTCCAGTATCTCGTCAGTTCCTTGACACTTCGATAAATATAAGAGATCTTTGTGATTGATGGACAGGTATTCAGAATATCATTTCAAACTCAGGATACTGGATTAGCTTTATGGAAGTTGTATATATGTATGTGTTTTCCTCATTGTACGCCTTGCAACTGGGTGCTTGTAATGCAGTTATTGATGTTGATATTGATATGGGAAGAGAAATTAAAAGTTGCTAATCGCCAATAAGCAAGTCCATTTTGTTTTCTATAGAAGAAAAATGTATATAGTTCAGAGTTGCCAAAACATGGATGATCCTGATGTGCCAGTATACTTGCAGGCAACTAATCCCCTCAAAATTAATTTTATCCAAGCATGTTTATTATTACTGGGATGATAATGAAGAATTTCTTCACTGTGATCTCACACTTGCTTCATCACACCTGTTTAGAACATTAAAAAAAATCCTGTGTAAGAAGTTATCTGAGCCCAGCCAGAGGACATCATTAAACTATTTATTTTAATTATAGAATCTTTGCTATAGTCAGTGTCTTTCACAGTACCCAAAGAATGGATCTTATTTTTAGGATGAACATTGCAACTGTTTCTGCTTTTCACTCATCACTTTCATTTTTGCCCAATGGATTACTGTATCATTTTCAGGATTTCATACTATCATTTTGGCATAAAAAAGTATCTTTCCTCATTGAAATGTTTCATTATTTTCAAAATTAATTTATTTGATTTATGGCCTTATATGTTAGCTGATGTAGAATGATACCAACCCCTTCTGGAGGAAATCAACTTCTCTCATTCAATATTTTCTTAAATATATTGTTTTCCTTGATTCGCACTGTTAAAGAATTGGGTCATCAGCCACTGCCAGATCATCTTTGGCCTTATTATGTATACATATTTAGTGGGAGGTATATGTCCTGGATTTATGCCTAGCTTATCAACCAGCAAATCTTTGTTTTAAATCAGTGGGCTCTTTCTGGTCAGCTATGCTAAAATTTTCTTAGCCATCATGATCTTTGAGATAAGTTAGGCTGCTAATCAACATACTTTGAGCCCTCTTTCACCACAAATTTGATAAATACTTGGTAACTTTGGCAAGTGGACATTCTAATCAAATTGACGGGTGATTTTTTTTTCTCTGTTGGGAGAGGAATGTATATGTCAGTTCAGGTGACAAGCCATTTCAGTGGCTTCTGGTGCATGCTAAGCAATAAGATGTATATTTGAAGATGCCGGTGTGCTGTACTCACATATTGGCAAAGAGTATGTTTATCTTCTTGAGATAGATTTGCAGCTCCCTGGACAGACTTTATTTAACTCTGCTTTTGTGGTTTCTACTCTGTGAAATGCAAGAGTGTGGGAAAGCTGGAAAAAGCTTGGCTTCAAAAATGCACAAAAGAGGGAAGAAGGAAGACACTTTGTAAAAAAAATATTCAGAACAAAGAACACAATTTCAGAACAGTCTAATTATCAAAGGGTACCAGAAGTCATTCTAGACATACTTTCTGAGTTATTCGTCAGGATATAATATAGTTTCCTCTTTTGGCGATTTATAGAATTACATAGTGATTTCCATGTGAGGTATATAGAAATAGGGGCTACTAATATATTCCCACAAAACTGAGGTTGATTCCACAAAAACTCTTTATGGGATCTGGTTCATTGATTCATGTATCCTTCCATATTTCCTAGATATAAAACAGATTCAAAAGAGGGGGAAAAATCAAGTTTTCTGCATATAGGAGAGATTTCCACTGACTCAAAACACTTCAGAAGAAAGTATTTCCTGAATGGTTTGAGACCATGATTTTCCATTCTTCAGCCATTTAGAACTAATAATTTGTTTTTTGTTTCTATTTCCAGCTTGATTTTGAATTCCACCCAGATTTCTTTTATATGTATATGTTTAAATTTTTTTAAAGAAAGATGAAAACTAACAAGAACTAATATTTATACTACTGTAGAGGAAAAGGAGAGAAAAATGAAAAAAGAAAATCCAAAATCCAGAAAAAAGAAAATATAAAGAAAAAAAATAAAGAAATAGCTTCTGATTTTCTTTTTAGCTGTTATTGATATGTGTAAATTATCCTCTTACTCTATCACTACATCATGAATTGCATTTTTTATTATCTATTTTTTCTAATCATGAAAACCATATGTCATAATTTCATTTCTTTCTGTTTCATGCAAAAAGCCTCTAAGAGATTTTCAGTCATCATTAAGCTTGAAGAATAACTTTTCTCTGATCATAGATGTCACTCTGGCTATTTCAGCAAGTTCCATCACATTCACTATCCATTCCTCCATTGTGGGTAATCTCAAATTGTTCCATCTTTGTGCATATAACACTAGCATTTAGATTTATATACCACCTCTGGTATATGCTTTAGAATGTCAGCTTATTGACCCCAACAATCTGGATCCTCATTTTAGTGACCTTTGAAGGATGAGTCAACCTTGAGCCAGTCAGAATCAAACTCCAGGCTGTGGGCAGAGCCTGCAATACTGCATTCTAACCACTGCACCACCAGGGTTCTTATATATATGTAATAGTCTTATATATAATAGTCTCATTGAAGTTTTCATGTATAAAAACAAGAACTCCATAGTTCTACTCTGAGGTACAGATTATCTCTTCTATTGAGATATGTTTCTTGCCAGTCACTTAAGAGCTAAGGAGAAAGTCCTTTTACTAGCTTCTCCAGTTTTTTTCAAGAATAATTTGTTTCTTTTCCAGTTACATTATTAACTATTTTTCACCTTCTAATTTTGACATATAGCATTTTCTGCTTTTTCAGTACCAGTTTAAGAACAGGAGCTTTCTTCTGCCTAGGAAGGACATACCAGGACTTTTAACCTTGTATGAGAGTTTATAAATGATGAAGAAATCAATATATCCTTTGGGAATTTTCAAAAACCAGGTTTCATTGTTTGATTATTATATCATCATCATCAGCAACATCTAAGATCTCTGCATGTTACTTTGAGGAGCCGTATGGACAATTATAATAAATACCAATGTCAAATATCACACAGGATTCACAGTTCAGAAAAAACATAGACAAAATAGCATTAAAGTCTTTGTTTATTCCATATGTAAGACAAATTTCTTATTTCTAAAAACAAATTCTTTATCTCTTTTTTCTCTTAACCAAGTCTATCAAAATGGAAGAACTTATATGTATAAATAGGAAATATTAGATATTATATTTGGATATTCTTTAGGATTTCAGACATTACTAGATGATTTAAATAATTGATGGCTCAAAATGGTGTGATTTAGATGTTTCTTTCCATTTCATATGAAAGGAACTTCTATAGCTTTTTATGTTTCTTTGGGATTCAAGTCAATCATATTGACATTATAGTACAGACGTATCGAAGCTGTGAAATAACACTGTTGTACTCCTGTTTCCAAATTATATAAGTATGTGTATGCACAGTTTGTGCAAAATGAGGTGAAATAGTTGCAAGGCATCTTTTTCATTGTGAAAAGCTGAGATTGCTGCATGGATTGATTTATAACTTTGCAGCATCTAGTTGTATTTCATGGCTTTTCAGCCACTTTCTAATGTTATTCTAATTATGGTGGTTTATTAGGAACAGTTTTAATCTTCAAATGACAACTCAGATGTAATATGTTTCTAAAACCGAATGACAGAAAAATGATCTGAAACAACTAGCCATTCAGGTAAAAGAAAATTAAAAGGAATATGTGTTTGAGGAAATGGGAAAAACTAATAAAAAGACTCAAGAGAAATTAAAGTAGCTATTTCTTGACCCAGTCATTTTGTTTAAGTTATCTGTTTGATTCCCAAACTTCCACAAAAGTTCTATGGGGCTAGAAGCCATTTTTAATGTGTTCTTCTGGCTTCTAGGGGTTGTTTACTAGGGGTTATTTATTTAGAAAGATACATAACTCATCAAAACTGCAAGTGCTTATTGTGATTACCCACCTTGTATGTATGTTTAAACATACATGTGTGGGTTTTTATTTGCCAGATTTTCCCAAACAACTTACCAATAGAACCATTCCCAAGAATTTTGGATGTTGACACCTGGAGACTGGAAGGTGCTAAGAATTTTTCTATGACTTCTACAGCTTTTGATAGCCTTACAATGAGCATGTTGCATAGCGATGTTTCTTTATCAATAAAAATTAAATTCTTTTAATTAAGGCAAACATTTTTAGATTATATTCATGCAAATTTTATGGGCACCCCTGGCCCAGGAGCTGTAATAATAGGTGCTTCCTTCCTGAATTGGTGCCTAAACCAAATATAATCAACATTGGGGCCAGTCATTTGGGCCAGTGGGAGGAAGGTGTATTGGATATGTTTGGAGCCTTGAGCTATTTGTAAAAGTAATAAAGGTGGGATATAAACAGACAAACAAAAATTCTACCTTTGTACCTCGTAGCACTCAACATTTTCAGGGCTTTTTCTCTGATATGAAATGAGCAAAATGCTTCATCTATGTCACATAAATTCCTTGAGAAAAAAGGCAGCAAACAAGAACTGCCTCCTCCAAAGCCTCTAGAGATCTGATGCCAACTAGACAGTAGGGGGCTAAATGGAAAAAATAACTTGACCTGGTGGAAGGCAGACTCTCTAACATTTCTAACAACTACACATTTATTACATGGAAAAATGGTTTGGAAAAAGGTTGATGTTTTTGTTTCAGAACATTAGAATGACTTTCTCCCTCAGAGGATTTTTTTTTCAGTGCTGCCTTCTAATTCAGTGTTTTGTCTGGCAGGATAACCTCTACAGAAAGGCAGCTGAATGGATTCCAGAATAGCCTTAACAGTGCTGCATCCTGTGAGCCACTTGCAAACTCCACAGGTGAGCGAACTAGGACTCTGCTATCACTAAGTCATTTAAATGCTGCCTTTTGCTTCACTTTTGCAATGCCATCTGTTTTTACATATCCTATAACCAGCTTACTCTAGTATAAGATAGATAAAATCTCCTTGATGCAACCAGAAAAGGCCAAGAAAGGCTTGTTTACTTCTGAGCAGTAGAAAAGGTGCCTTGCTACGACATTTTAAATGAAAAATCCAGAAATGGTGAAAAGGGAAATGGTTAATGGAGGAAAAAATGTATCCAGGCCACAGAAAAAGGATGATTGTATCTCACATTCATTAGAAAGAGCTGTGGCATCTTATAATACACACTTATTTTGCTATGGAGGTTTCTTTCCCTCTGTTTCCAATGACCATTCTATTTTTAAAAGAAAACATTGGTTTCACATTTCCTTGTACTGAATTCATTTTAGAGCTGGAACTATCTTTTTCACACGTGTACAAGACCAATACCAAGTGACAACTTTATATTAGCTTGCATTTTTGTGTGTTTCTGACATATTAGCAAATGTCAGCATGTTTGGTTTCTCATGAATCTCTTACCAATTTTCTTGGGATGTTTTTAAGTTAAGAAGAAAGGCTTCAGTGCGAAATAAAATAAAATAGTCAAGGGACCTGCTTTAGGCTAAGCCATTTTTTCCATTTTCCAGGTCTCTTGGAAGCTGGCCCTCAGATTATATTCGCCAGAGCTAGATCTTTGTACAGCCGAACCCGAGCCATTGACACAATTTTAGGGCAAAGAAAGAAAAGGCCAGAGGAGGGAGGGCCAGCCTAAGGTAACAATAGGCACCTCTGTTATCCCCAAATTTTCCTTTGATAAACACTGTAATTTTAATAGTTATGCTAAGAAGAAAAGGGGAAAGATCTATGCAAAAATCTCATGAAATGGAGTTTTGGTGAAAGGGAGAAACTAAGCATAATAAATGGATGCCAGAAGTCTCTTAATAACCTGCTATTTCCTAATGTTGAGTACTGTAAGAAGGAAATAAGATTTGTCTGTTTTTCTACTATAGATCTCTGAGGTAAGCAGTCAGAACCTCAAGTTTTAGTCAGGAAACTAAAGATTAAAAGTAAAAAAGTAAAAAAACCCACCCAGATATGTATATATATATTTACAAAGTCTGAGTTTGTAATAATGGAAGATAGATAACAGCTTTATATAATACCTAAGCTTCTCTTTGTTATCTTTGTTTTCAGCCATATCCTTTTTATGCCCTAGGTAGAATTTTATATTGGTAAATTCAATCCCCTTAACTTGGCGTATTGAAAATTAAAGGAAATTAATCTTAACCACTGATGTTACAAGCAATTTTTGGTATGCTTATATAATTACTAAAGTTGCCGAATAAATCCAGGATATTCTGTAATTTTCTTAGTAACACATTAATCTTTTGTGATAAGAACATGAACATAAGGGTTCATTTCCTTTTAGAAAGGCATTCTGTCCTTAAGTCAGGGAGTGAAATAATCAGTCCGCAATAAAAATCCCTGCAATTGGTGCTTACCAATAGTAATTTGACCTACAGAGCAGCAATGGCAATATCTTTCCCATTTTTTCTCACTGTCTTACTATATAGTCAACTGTAGATGTTGCCTTAACTTTGAAACAGTCCTTCATCAAATATTACCTCAGGTAACCCAGCCTTAGCTTTAGTTTGACTTTATGGAAGTGAGATATTACATTGCAAAATACTTTCTTGTGAATATGCCCCAGTAGAGAAATGACACTGTCATTAGAGCAGCCATCACCAACCTTTCTGGCTTGGCAGAGTGGGAGGAGGGATGGTTCTGTGCGAGCGGCTGGTGCATGCAACTCGATTTGTGCAAGTGGCGGGCTTGCGCAAATGAAGCTTTGTGTGTGAGCGCAGGGACCTGCTGCTCATGCTAATGGAGCTTTGCGAGCACACCTGCTGCTCGAGTAAGTGGAGCTACGCATGCGTGCAGGTTTGCCCACCGCTTGTGGCCCAGTTCCAAATGGGCCATGGCCCAGTAGTGGGTTGCAAACCAGGGGTTGGGAACCCCTGCATTAGAGTAACTGTTAATAGCCCATATTGTCTTGAGGATTTTTCTTTAATGTGCAATAATTGCATCACAAATGGGGTTCAATGTTTGTCAGTGTATGGTGGACATTTGCTGATGTATGTGTTCCACCATTTCTTTTGACTCCATTCACCACAGTGATAATCAATGCAGATTCCTAAAGAATAGAGTAACTTTGTAATGGTTCCATTAAAAAAAATGCTAGGATTAGCACAGCCAATTATCATCCAATCAATTTGATGTGCATAATCGGTAAATTGTGAAATATCTTTATCAAAAGTTCACTGATTGGATGAACCTAGAAAAAAAAAATCTTAGTTGTGCCACCTGCCAGTGAAGTGCACCTATCAGGAGGCTCTCCCTATTCTTCCTTTGTAGACTTAAAAGTGGCATTTGACTCAATTTCTTGAGAGACGCTCTGGCAAAAATTGGCAGGTTATTTCACCAATCATCACCTTCTTTGACTAATGATGATACTGAATAATGACACCACTATTGCAGATTACATGAATGAACAAAGGAGAATTGACTATGCCTACTCCAGCCTCCAAAGGAGTGAAACAAAGATATGTCTGTATTCGTATTTTAAATTTTATGCATATATTTCATTTATATCTTGCCTTTTGTTCAAGAGCTTAAGATGGCATAACACTCCCTCCTATTTTTCCCACAATTATTACTCTTTAAAGTACTGTTAATTAGGCTGAGAGAGAATGATTTACTCAAAGTCATTCAGAGAGTTTCTGTGGCTGAGAGGTTAGAATTGGATGTCCCTTCTAGTCCAATACCTTAAACATAATATCACACTGGCTTTTTATTTTTATAATGACTACCATCTTCTCTCTAGGCTAAAAGACCCCCAATCAATGTAGTTTTTCCTCAGAGGGTTCTGCTCTTTCCCTCTTGTCTTGTCTTTTCAGATGTATGATATTATTGAGGTTTGAAGACTTTATTCCAGAGGTAGTCTTATATAGCATGGCCATCTATCAAACAATGCCATCTATCAGGAGTCAAGAAGTATTTAGCACCTGCTCTCTGCAATGGTATTTCCACTGTCATCCCGCTTCAAAGCTCTTTTGGTTTGATGATAATTTCAGAAGTCTTTATAAACTCTTCTCCTAAGCCTTGAAGCAAGGTGCTTGTGGAGCCCCCTACTAGTTGTGTTTTTTGTTGTAGGGAGAATAATTGTTTGGACACAAACTGCTTTTTTTAGTGTAAGCTGCCAGGGTCATTGTGGAGGTGCTTGGTCTTTAAATCTCATCAATCAGTCTATCTTAGAGTTATATAAGGACATTGCTATTGAGTCAGTAGTACATTCCATTCCCTTTCTTAATGATTCCAGGTTTAATAAATCAACAGATTTGTTGTGGTTGAAACATTCATAAACTAAAACCTACTTTATCTTATATATGAATCATTATACTCTGTTGGCAAGTATATACTTGTACAGACAAAGACATACACATTCAGGGACATATATAGAGGGGGGGAAATGCAAATAGTGTTGTTGCAAGATATCAGTGGAAACTCCCAGCCTGATAGGCAAATGCCATTTGGGAGACAGACTTCCTTCAGCACAGTAATGTGGGAGGAAAGAATTAAACTCACCTTCCCACTTTGGTATTTTGCAATTGAAATAACAAAAGCCAGGCATATTAAATATACTTGTTTCAGTGGAACCTTTGTGCAAAATTAATTTTAGTTTACACAAAATGAATTGTCACTGAATAGAATAGAATCTTTCAAAAGTTGTTTTTTTTGAGTTTGTAGAACACCCTTACATATAATGTTACAGATTACAATAGGCATATTTATTATCTACAATTTTCATTATTTTAAATTGAAACTTAAATGGTTGGCAAACTATTTTGTTGATGGAACAAAATGGAACAAAACTATGTCTGATCAACAAGGCTTCATTAAAAATGGCAGATGGTAATTAATAGCAATAAACATATATAGATTAAGGCTACAATATAATTGATCAATGCAGCAAAATCACTTGACTAAATCGATCTTTTATTTAAGCATAGCATTCATTTGGTTTTAATCTTAGTTTTTAAAAGTGGATTATATTTATTGCCACTTCCCCACTACTGAAGATTTTGAACATGAAAAATCATAGAGTTGAAAATCTATGGATTTAATTTAACTTTTTGGCGCAGGAATTCAAATGAAATCATATAGATAAATATGTATTAAGCCTGTGCTTAAGCATTTCTTCATCACATTTTTATCATTTTTACCCTTTTTTTGTTTTACACTGCTTCTTCTACACTGAGCAGCTTGCAAGACTTTATACTGATTATGACAATGATAGTAAGAGATATAAAAGTTACGAAATATTAAAAGAAATGGAGTGTTCTTATTCCTCGAAGAAAACTGTTTCATAAAACAGGAATTCCAAGAGAATGTTCGCTTCCAACTTTCCTCCTGCCACACCTGATTGTGTGGTTGTGTAGATTTTTAGCTTACATTCTCTCCATGGACATAAGGCAGATTCCTCTTGGACCAGGTTATCTGGAAAATATCCAGGCTCCAAGTCAATTAGCTAGATATGGCACATACAATTTGATACTCTTCACAATTTAGGCTACATCTAGATAATTAATACAATTCACATGCTCAGTAGGATTAATAATTCTAATTCAAAATCTTCCCTATCTTGCTATATCTATTTAGCTATATGTAATAGAGAATTCTATTTTAAAAAAATATGGTGTCAGGACCAAGTGTTGGTTGCTGGAAATCCAAATATCAGGTGATATCAGGATGTGAGAGAATGGTATATAGAGGATTTGGCAATTATCTGAGTGTCTGAAGTGTTTGGGATAATTGGAGGCTTGCAAACAGCAGCAGTGGCTTGGGAGGCTGGCAGAGAGCTAGTCCTCTGGAATGACCTGCTGAGTGGTTGGAGTGTGGTCAGGTGGCCATTAAAAGCTGGTGGATTGAAATCAGAGTTGGCAAAGCAGTACAAGAAGCTCCTTAGAGAACAGACAACAGCCAATTCAGTATCGCTGATAAGCTGGATGGCAGCACAAGAATTCCAGCCACAGGATGGTCCAGACTGGAGAGTCATGTTCCTGAAGATGAGGCTGGTTGCAAAACTGTATGTCGGGTGTGATGCTAGCGACAGCTTAATGGTGATGGCTACTCAAGTCTGCTAGTTTTCAGTAAGCTCCATTGATGATGGTCATCTGGGAATTGCCAACCTTACTGTACCAGAGGTTTGGAAACTTCTAAGTTTGAGGTGGCAGCAGGAACTGGAACTATATAGGAGTAGGTGATATTCCTATACCTTGTAGCTGCTATGGCTTTGGTTTTGTCTTCTTTTTTTTGTCATTTTCCTTTCTTCACTATGCGATGGACCTGAGAGAGGAGTGTCTGCTAGGTCTGTTATACAGATAGTCCTTGATTTACAACAGTTCATTTAGTGACCATTCAAAGTTACAACAGGATTGAAAAAGGTGACTTATGGCTGTTTTTCAACTTATGACCGTTGCGGTATCCCTGTGGTCTTGTGATCAAAATTCGGTTGCTTGGCAACGACATATTTATGACGGTTGCAATGTCTTGATCGCCTTCTGTGTCATTTTGACAAGCAAAGTCAATGGTGAATCCTAATGAGAAAATTGCTGGCTGGGGTATTCAAAGAATTGAAGTCTACACTCCTTAAAGTGGGGGAGCACTTTCTAAAGCTTCTATAGATTAAGACATTATAGATTATAGGCCTGTCTGGATGTGCTTGGGAAGCAGTGACCTTGAGCCAGATATTCTCTCTCAGTCCAAACTCATCTCACAGGTTTGTTATTGTGGGAAAAATAGAAGGAGGAAAGTGAGTTAGACATGTTTGCCACCTTCAGTTATTTGTAACATAACTTCATAAAAATAATAAAGGCGGAGTATAAATAAATAAGCAGTACAGTTGATATTAGATATTAGAGAAAATGAAATCGAGCTGATAGTGATTCAGATGCTGACAACCTTTTTGTTCAAAATATCAACAGGAGTAAGGAAAGAGAAGTTACATATATTTTTACTACTCATAGGCCAGGTATAAAGATCTGAACATCTGGAAATAATTCAGCATGTACCTGTGTTTGATTATATGTAGATACTTTAACTATGTGTATGAAAGAGAGAGGAGTGATAGAGGGGAATGTTTAGGATATAAAAGCAAAAAATGCAGTATGTGAGTGGGCTGTGGGCTGCGGGACACTCCTGGGCATCTAAATACTATAAATTAAGTAGGCCTAGCAAAGAGGAAAGTATCATTTGTTAACTTAAATAAGCAATTGTTGTTGTATAGCAGAAATCAACAGGAAGGGGGGAAATAAGGTCTCAATTACCAATGTTCATAGCGGTTCATATAAATTCTTTATAATTTATATATCAGTGCCAGAGTCTTTCAGAGTTTTGGCTACCATACACTAGCATGGCTCTCTTCCTATGATATATCCAATTTATGCAGTGACACTGAATTTATATAAGAGTGAAGTACAAATATTTATTTTGACTCCAGTTATCATATGAAACTAAAACTTACTTTTAATAGCAATAGCACTTAGACACATATACCGCTTCATAGTGCTTTAAAGCACTCTCTAAGCAGTTTACAGAGTCAGCATAATGCTCCCAACAATTTGGGTCCTCCTTTTAACTTATATTCATATTTATGTACATTTTTTTCATATTACAGTACTCAATGGTTGAGTAACTTTAGAATCTATTCATGGAAATAGAAATTCACAGAATTTTGTTATAGACACAATTTCCATTTTTTTCTTTTTTTATGGCCCATCTTTGCATTACTTTGTTATACTCTAAAATGACCTTATATGTTGTGCTGTTGAATTCCTCCAGAATTGTTCACAAAAGAATCTTTACAAATGCAGTATAATTCCAACTTTTAGATCCTGATATAGTTATGGCAGTTTAAGAAAAGAAATCTGTGCTAGCCTGTGTATTATCCATGGCTTCTTAGCATTTTGATGAAAACTTCCTAGAATCGATATGGGTCAGCATAAAAGGAAAAAGAATGATATTGCTATAGGCTTATATTACAAGCCACCCAACCAAGCAGAAGAAATAGACAAAGTCTTTGCTAATCAATTAGCAAATGTATGTAGGAAACATACCACAGTAGTAATGGAATGATGTCAACTGGAAGACGAATTCTGCAATGTGGGAGATCGAACAGATTCCTTACCAACTTAGCTGACAACTTTGTCATCCAAAAGGAGGGAACTAGAGGAAAAAGTATATTGGACTTAATTCTTACTAATAGAGAAGGAGTGATAGAGGGAGTTGAAGTTGCCAGAACCTTGGGCAAGAATGACCACATCATACTGGAATTCAATATAATGCAAACATAAACAATAGAATATATTCCAAACTCAGAGAGAGCCTAAGCAAAAATTCATGGATGAAAAATCCTAAAGGGGAAAACAATTCAAGAACCATGGGAAACACTGAAAAATATGATCGTAAAAGCCCAGTCCAACACAATACCACTGAAAAAGAAAAATAAGAAATCCAAGAAGAAACCAGCATGGCTGCACAAAGACCTGTCTGATAAATTTGTACCAAATATGTACCAAAAATGGAAATAGGGACACCTAACTAAGGCTATCAGCAGCAGATGGCCTGAAACTGCAAGGATGAACTCAGGAAAGTCAAAAATAATAATAAAAAAAGTTTCTTTCAACATATAAATAACTAGGAAAAAGTCAAGGAAATAGTCAGTCCACTAAAGAGAGAAGATGGCAAGGAAGTAGCAGAGCTGCTTAACTCATTCTTTGCATCACACAAAAAGAAACTAGAGCTCAACCTACCAAAAACAACTGTAAAAGACAGACTAGAAATAAAAATTAAAATAAGCAAGGAAATTGTAAGAGAAGACCTTCTGACCTTGATGAATATAATTCATCAAGGGACCTGATGGATTACATCCCAAAGCTCTGAAGCAGCTAGTAGATGTTATCTCAGAGCCATTATATCTTTAAAAAATCTTGGAGCACCGAGGAACTACTGGATAATTGGAAAAGGGCTGTTTTGGTTCCCATCTTCAAAAAAGATGGGCCACACAAAGTAAAAGTAAGGCCACACTTGGAATACTGCATTCAGTTTTGGTTACCACATTACAAAAAAGATGTTGAGACTTTGGAAAAAGTGCATGATAGCAGTATTCCAATATTTGAGGAGCTGCCACAAATACAAGGGGGTAAAATTATTCTCCAAAGCTGTTAGGAGAAACTTCCTAACAGTAGGACAATTAACCATTGGAATGGTTTGGCTTCAGAAGTTCCTCACTGGAGGTTTTTAAGAAGAGACTGAACGATCACGTGTCTGAAATGGTGTAGGGTCTCCTGCTTGGGCAGGGGCTGGACTGGAGGATCTGCAGGGCTCCTTCCAGCTCTATTCTGATTGACATAAGCATACGGAAACCCAAACAGGAATGTGTTCTGGTTGGATGATCAATTGAAGCTGAGTAGGAGGAAGCTTAGTTTCTCATAGGAAAATCTTTCTGCAGGGGAAAGCTGGCAGACGTAAAGTCTTAAAAAAACAGAAAGAAGAAGAAAATTTGATGAAAATGTCATGGCTGGCAAACTTGTTAGCCCTAGGCTGTGTTTGTTGTTGAAGACTTTAGTAAAGAGCAGTATTGGTGAAGATCCTAAGTTGGGCTGGGCAGTTTTACTGTTGAAGAGTTGTAAAAGTTGAGGAGAAGCCAAGACAAAACTCATGAGGTGGACAAGACCATGATACAGAAAAGTGCACTAAAGAAAACTGGGGCCCAATATGGAACTTAAATTACCCAGCAAGAGGGATCTGGGGGAAGCCAGAAAAAAATAAGACTACACTCTACCAGCCAAAAGGCTGCCAGCCTAAATACTGCCAGTATCTTTTGTCTCAGAAATAGGACATTATTTAGAGATTAAATCAACAATACTGAATGCATATATATTTATTTATTTTTTTTATTTTTACATTTAATATGCCATTAAAGAACTTAATGATGCATAAGGAGCTTAAGGTGTATAATGTTCAGGAAAGAAAAAAAAAGTCCTTTTTCAGTACATTTTAAATCTCAATCCACGGCTTCATTTCTTTCCTGCTGTTTATCAGTAAAAATGGGCAGCAGAGAATGGGAGAGCTCAGACCTGGCTTTTCTAGCTTAATTAACCTTGCTAGGGAATACAAGTCAAAATAGATACCGTTTGTCTTAATAAAAGAGAAGATCAAATTTCAAGAGATGTTTTGCATTATGTCTTTCATCAAATCCAGAAAACTCATGAAAAGCCCATGAGAAGGTCTCTTCTGATAAATTGCTGCTAATACTTTTGGTACTACCGGTGCCATTGTGCTAGAGACAGTTATCGTATTTTTCAGACTATAAGATGCTCTGAACTATAAGATGCACCTAGCTTTTGGGGAGGAAAACAAGAAAAAAAAACCCTGCCTCTGCCTCCCAGCAATTTGCCTCCTTACAGCAAACAGCCTGGTCAGCTTCAGCACAGCCTGATTTAGCACGA
>JANHFL010002049.1:64295-92737 GCA_032468155.1 Oxyrhabdium leporinum | reverse complement strand
CAATCAGCTGCTCGTGCTAAATCAGGCTGTGCTGAAACTGACCAGGCTGTTTGCTGTTTGCTGCAAGGAGGCAAATTACTGGGAGGCGGAGGCCGAAGGATGGGGGCTGGCGGGTGGGCGGAGCTTCAGCAACAATCGCTTTATAAGAAGCACAGACATTTCCACCCACCTTTTTTTTGGGGGGGGGGAAGTGCGTCTAATAGTCCAAAAAATACAGTAACCATAAAACTTCTTCCAGCTTAATGTGATGCTGGGAAATTAGAAAGTATGTTAGAAAAGGATTTAAATGAAATAATTTATGGAAACAGTGTAAATCATCTTCTATTTTCAAATTTGCTTCTATCTTTATTAGGCTCTCGTTGTTGAAGGAGATGGAGGATATGGATATTATAATCTAGAGAACATACACATACACACACACACACACACACACACACACACACACACAGATCTATTTGTTTTAATGTATTAAACATTTTCAAGCTTCCACTATTTTCAAACATCCACTATTTCCAGGCATATTGGTGTCCAACTTGGAGCACACCAGATACCATGTAGTGAACAACTAGTGCTTCTTTCCATGTAAGTTACTCAAAATCTTTGTAAGGAGAGGATTGTAGAGCCTTTTCTGATCTTGATAGATGAGAAGCCCAGAAAAAAGGGTTTGGAAGTAATACAGTAGCATTTCCAATGGCAGCCATTAAAGCTTTGTGGATTACCCATTCAGTTTTGTCAGTTGTATTAAGAGAAACTCCTACATCTTATGAGTCAGTGCACACTTTTTGAAAACTGTTATGTATGTTTTTTGTGTGTTTCTTTCAGCTCCTGTTTGTGATTATTTTTTGAAGAAGGATTCTTCCTAAATAATGAACAAACAATCAGTTCAGTGCTTCAGCATGCAAGGAGGAGATGAAGCAGGAATGACTGTTCATCATTCCACGTTCCTGGCTACACCCAGATTGATAACAAGATTTGTCTCAGACACCAGAATTTTCCCTTAGGAGAGAAAAACAGCCGAGTGTTTGTGGAAATAGCGTTCAAGCTCTGACATGAGGTTTCTACTCCACGGAGCTTTTGCTGCCAAGTCTCAGGGTTTCCTTTGTGTTCTATATCACATCTTCTACCAGATAGCCTTTAAATTGTGGTTATGGCTCATAAGATAGAAGTTCTGAATTGTGTCTATATTACGTATACCGGGCCCAGTTTTCTCTTTCCAGTTAGACATTTCAGCTTCCCCTGAGCATGATGAAGTTTCTCTACTAGATGGTGGACACAGTTCACACAACATGACTACAGTTAACACATGTGATTAAAATGATGACTGATTATAGACACTTGTGCTGGATGCTCAATGTTGGCAAGAAGCCATAAAAATTCTCAGTCTGTGAATAAAGTCAAATCATTTTGTTTGTTTAACTGATAATTTATCCTCCACAATTAGTTGACAATTTATTCCAGGTTTTTTTTTTCTTGTATTATGTTTTTGCTCACATTTATTTACATTTCATAAGTTGTTATGCTAAAAACTTGTGTTTCCAAGACTTGGCCCTTTCATAGAAATTGTCACTTTAGATGACGAATGTGAACAAAGGTGCTTCATCATTTATCATTGCTGCTTCATTTAATACTCTAAATGCTTTTCATTTATTTATCAGTAATTCAACTTTTGAAAGATTTGTAAAGCAGAGAAATCTATCATTGCAATTTGATCTTTTTCTGTATTCAGATTTTTTGCTTGCAAGAAGTATGTCCTATGTATGTCATAATTTCTAAGTTGGTATCTCAGGACTCATGTATGGCAGGTGGCCAGAGTTAATATTGTGGAGGAATGGAGGAGTGACTAAGCCTACAGTGAATGAGGCAGTGATGGAAAATAGGTAGAGGTACATCGTGCATGCACACAGGACTGTTTTCAGGTTTTTTTTCTTTTTATGGGGGAAAGTCTTTTGGGTTTTTGAACTGTGTGCCTATTTTCTCCACTTGCTGTATAGCTTTATTGGTTTTTGTTTTTATTTTCACCAAGATGTCTTTCTAACTTCATTTCTGAGGTTTACTTGTGGATCTTTGCATATCTCAGCTACTCCATCTTATCAATGAGTTGTCCTGTTTATTTTGAAGTTCACAGAGAAAATTATGGTTTTTGATCCACATATGTGGATTTCTTCATGTTAGTGGACAAGATAAGTAGTTCAACTTTAATGCTGGTTAAATAGCAAATGTCTTCTTAAGAATAACAGATTTTGAGTGCTACTGAACAGCATTTTGTTTTCCCTGATTTTGCGTTAAGGCTTTTAAATAAAATGATTCCCACGGTGGTCCAGGTACTCTCACATCTAGGAAAAAAACTAATTAGGGAATTTAAAATCAGAATTTCAAACTCCAGTTATTTGAGTGACACTGAACATGTGCCTTACACTGACATTTCATAAGACCCAAGAAGTTGAATGAATTTGGAACCTTTGCACTGAAAGGGGAAAAGGAGTTTACAGACAAATACCAATAAGATATTTGAGATGAAAATATCATTGCCTTTAGTGTGTGTTTTTCCAACTACTCTGACTGAAGGTCATTTTCTTGATATATCCTTGCTAGAACTGAAAATCAAGACCAGCTTGTTAGATGCCACCCAGGAAAATCCTTAAGGCCCCCAGATATGCCCTGTGTAATAACGTAACTGTGACTCTGTGATCCTTGCCATCTGATCCAGAATTGTACTTTCAAGATGTTAAGACAATTCTATGAATATGTATTACCTTCATGCCAAACATCATCTCAAGTGTTTCAGATTTTCTTTAGTTTTGTCCTGCTCCTGTCCATCCATAGGAATAATGGAAGTTGGACATCAGAACAGAAATATGTTTACCTGCTCAGAATTGTCAGCATAAAACTAAGTCTTTGTCTTATCTTATAAAATGCATTCTAGAATGGAAGGTAGAATCTCTTCACATCTCAGTAATTATATCATTCTATTGCATTATCTTAGAGGGAATTAAATAAGATGCCACATTAAGGAAAATAAAGTGCATCTTTTGTAGGGTGTGGCAATCTTCACAGTCTTCCAGCAATTTTATTCAGCTTTTCCTCATTCTTAATTTTGATCAAAATTGTTCATATATGTTTTAGAGGTATTTTGTACTGGAGATATTGTGTGTTACAGAAAGGAATTATGATAGGGAAAAGTATAAAATGAGATGTTTTGTTCTTTATTGTAAAGGTGGTTCTATAATTAAGTCTAGAGCTTTTGTTGAAGATTGCAGAACTGATATTCAAACGTGCTATTACATAAGAGGCTAATATTTAAGCAAGGAAATGAAATTAATCCTAGGCATTGAAAATGCAGAAATGGCATATGGAAATCAAAATCTAGCTCAGTTTTCAAAAGAAGAATATATCTTGCTGAAATTGCATCCACCTGTATTTATTTTTAAGGAGCATCAGAAGCAATTGTAGAGCAGAAAAAGATTCCAGATGATTAAATTTATGTGTTGTGATTTATTTATAAATATTTCACTTCAAAATTATATAGATTACTGCAGAAATCAAGAGATGTCTCTTGTCCACAAAAGTTAAAACACAGTAAAATATGTCTTTGGGACAGTTACTTGCCTCACTTTTAACTTGTTATATATCAAGGAGGTCTTAAGAGAAAACATAGAAGGCTAAAAGCTAAGCAATGAGTAGGAAGTACCCTCTTATCTGAATTTGAGTTTTCCTGCCACAGGCTCTTAGCCAAAGAGCTGGTATGATAGATTGACACCACCCCAGCTGCTGTATCTGGAATTTTTCATGTTTCATAAAAAAATTTCTTGTTAGCAATTAGAACAGCATGATAGAAAATGAACAGTAATAAGGTTGTGCTAGAGAGAGGCCTAGCTAGGGTTTAATAGAAATAAAGAAGAGCAATATGCAATTCAATATCACATTTTGAACTGGCAGACTCCAATAGCCCACTTGTCTCGTTTGCAGCAAAATAAAAAAAGTGCAGAAAGAGTGGTTTTCTGTTTCCCTGCATAAGGGCCCCAATGTAGTTTGGAAGCCAACTGTGTTCTTCCTCACCTTGAGGAATATTTGTTATGCTTTCCTTGATTGATTGATTATGTGCCATCTAATCGGTGTGACTCTTAGCATTTCACATAGATTTTCTCTATGACACTTTGTCTCTAACCTGGCCCTTCAGCAATTCAAACACTATTTTCAGTAGCAATTTAAACAAAACACCTTTTAAAGTAAAGATGCAGAGTTCCAATGTGATTAGAACCCAAAAGGGGGGGATGGAGGGGAAACGGGATGAAACACCTTTGTTATTGTCCTGATCTGCATGAGATGACTACTATGCTATAGGAGAGTTAGAACATGGCCATAGTGATGGGGCAAAGAGAAGAAATCCCTTACCACCCTATACCTTTTTCCTCATTCAGCTCGTCTACTATCCTTATAGTTAAAAACTATCCACCCAATGTCTAAATATGTGAAACTGACATGTAAGCAAGGGAGAATGTGTCAGCAGTCAGGTTGACAAAAGTAGTGCCTTTTGGATGTGCCTGAATCCATTGTTGAAGCAACTGAAACAACTGTTATTTTAAAAGTGTAAGCTCTTTTCAGGAGACCAGTGTAAAGTGTAAGCTCTTTTCACTGTGCTACTTATGTTAACATCTATTCATAACAATTGAATTCAATCCTTCATCCTGTACATGTCTCTCAAGGATATCTACATGGCTTTTCTGGAAAAACTAATAATAAAGTTGGCATGTCAGCAAGTTAGTCCCTTGAGAACATAAATGGCAAATAACAATGGAATGATTTTTCCATTTTTTTAAAGTGGGGCTAGTTCAATATAAGTACTTCAAATTCAGTCACAGGTTTAACACATATTTAAAAACAAATTAGGAAAATTAAAACATTACCACCACTAAATGAAGAGTGAAACAACAACTGAACCAAATTGGTCCCATTGTCTTGTGCAAATATAATTTCAGCATTGCCATTTCCTTCATGACTCTCAGTCACTGAAAATGTGGCTTTAATCAAGGGTGGCTTTTTGCTGCAATAAGTGCTACAGATCGACCTGTGTGGATTCTTCCACAGCTGTAGAAGTATCTCTTCTTTTCCATATGGAAACAACTTTCTTGAACATAAAATTCTAATATCCAAAAGAAAAATATTTATTTTTTTTACAATATTGAGATTAACATTTTGTATAAAATTTTGGCAGGTGTGGCCTAGGCTAAGTCCTTGTACAAGATGGGCAGATTTTTTTAAAGATCTCAACCACCACAACAGCCTCAAGATTCTTTGAAGATTACCAAAGAACAGGGTTGGGATAAAGGGACAAAGCCAACCTCTGTGGCAGAAGCCCTCCAGCAGGTGTTCCAGGAGGAAAGAGAAAATGGAGAAGAGTTTGTGAGAAAGATTCATATTTGGACCACAAATTTCCTGTGCTCACTGTCTGCAGAGTAATGACTTCCATTATGGTATGGGTGCTAATAAAGTATGTCCAGTTAAAAGGAAACCAGCCATTCTCCTCTTGCGAAAAGGGTTGAGCTCGATGAAACAATTAGTGATGAGCAAAGAAGTCTAGTTTTCCTATATGCTCCGGCTCTGCTCATGATTTCCTCCTTGGGAAAATCCCTTATTTGATGGCCTTCATCCGTTAAAAAATCTAGCTTGTATTGTGTCCATTTCCTCAAATATCCATACATGGAGAAAAACAACAACCAATCTTCATAAGGAAACAAGGTGATAAAGTCAGGAAGGGAGAAGTGGATTTAAGGATTGAGTTTTACTCTGGGATCAAGGGTAGTGGCTGCAGTTTCTGAGCTGGGAATTGCATTGGGTCCTTTTCAGCTGCATTTGCAAGATTTCACAACCATGTTGGACAGCTGTTCCACTTTTGGGGTCCTTCCAACGTAATACAAGATAGTCAGGGGATCCAGATCCTGGGGAACACAACAGGGGGAAGCAGATGCTTCAGGATTCAGAGTATTGTATAAACCAAGAACCTGGAAAAACAACCAAGAAATATATGAGGATCTTAACTAGCACTTGCCAGTTGCTAGAATTAATGTTAGGCAGGCAGGAACCGCATTTCAAAAATCCAACGTTTACAGCTTCTACCTCAGCTCAACCACTGGGTCAATATATTAAACAATTTACTGATCAAATGATTTCTCATCTTGAGCAACTAAGTAAGTCGTGTAGCACCCAAACTTCTGTCTTAGCAGATGTAGTTCTTTAGCATATTCTTCTCTTTAAAAATAAATAAGAAAACTGGGTGTAACCGTCTTACAGTCTTGCTAAGAGTTTCAAGAAAAACAGCTGAAAAAAATCAACTTACTTTGGCCAGCTTTTTGAAATCATACTGGATTTAATCCAGTCCTTCTCAAGTATCAACATTCACCTCCCAACTGTTTCAGTTCTCTACAAGTCCAAGTGAGATACTTGCTTTGCTCCATTCTACACATTGCTATAGAGAAGATCAGAAGACAGCCCAGAAAAACTAGTATTTGTCTATTTTTCAAGCTCAGGATGTGTAATATGTCCAGCTACTGCAAGTCTACTCCTTCCATCGGCTGCCTGCATGACCCGTTAAATTATACTATCAATTCTTCTCCTCTCAAACAAAATATTTTATCCAGAAAATAATTAATGAAGATAAGAGTTTGTAAGTTCCAAATTTTCTAGGCTGAGACAGGCTGCTGTTTACTACTAGAACTGCCATGTAGAGGAAGCATGGCTCCTTAGACCCCATTTAGGAAGAGAAACTGAGTTGACACTGAGTTTTCACAATATACTAAGCCATAATATGTTTGATTCTTAGTTTTTATAAATCCAGCGACAGGATTGTATGTTTTACGATTTATCACTTTCTGTGAATGTTGTCAATTGTAGCATATGAGGTTAAAAAACTGATTTAGTATAATTTCTAAACTGAGTCATGGATTTCTTATCATGCAGATTTTAAAATATGCACAACTAAATGGTAAACAGATAGCACTGTTTAAAATCCTGTACTGCTAAGAAATATTCAGTCAGTTCCACTACATTCACAATAATTGCAACATAGACATCACACTGAACAACTGCTACAGTGCTTCATTGGGTGTTTCCTATCCATGCTGATAGTTGTCTTCCATCATGGAAATTCTCTACAGCCAAAGCTAATCGTATTATGGTACTTTGCCTTGTAAATACTTACAACAGGCATTACCAACCTCAATGGTTTAACTATTGACCTCCATAACTGTTGCCAGAGGGGGGAAAATCCTTTTCAGTGAACCTTTATTACAGTTATTTTATGGAAAAGAATATTTTTATTGGCCCAAGGCCCAGAAAATGGGTAGAAAGCAAACAAGGTATAGAACTCAGAGCTAGATCTAATTCTTGCTCATCAGAAATTCTGGGGCAGAATGCTTCATAATAGTAAGCCATTTCACACCACGCTAAAATCTGACTTAAAGAGGGGAAAAAAGACAAATACTGTGCCGAAGGAGATGTAGTTAATCCCCGGGAGCAAAATAATGAATGTAATTGTATACCAGTCATCACCAGATATGGTTTAAAAAAAATGAGCCTAGTGATAAAGCTGCAAACTATCTCTCCCTGATTTCCTTTTCAGTTGGAGCATAAGTATTTTCAGTTGGAAAAAAGTAAAGAATGATGAGTGTGAGCTTATTAAGGAGTTCCTTCTTTAGGTTCTTCCAATGCAATTGTCATCACACTAGGCCCACACACATCAGAGCTGTCAAAAAACTAATCATGGACTGGGGAGAGGGAGGGGGATCATTAGGTGTACCTACAACTAAACTTCAGTGGGCAATGAATACCTCTGAAATAAGATTGATCTGAGAGTTAGGGAATGCTATTTTTACTCCATTCCTTTGTGTAGAACTGATTAAAAACACATGAAACATTTCAGGCTTTTATATGCTGTTTCCTTTGACCCAAACTTCATTCTACATCTTAATTCCATTTTGAATAATGTCTCTCTTTACACAGTCTTGGAAAAGCCATGACAAGGATTTCACACTTTTTTTTTTGAAAAAAAGTGAAAACCAGACACCAAGTGGCACTGGAGGGAGGGAGGCCACAACATTTGGAGAGAGGAAATGTTATACTCTCTCTGCCATTTTCCAAATCTAAAATATTTCCCCGTCAAAGCAAACTGTTTTATTTCCCATAAAGTCAGACATAGCTGAATGGCTGCTTCTTTCAGCAACTAGGGATTTTGAAGTGTGTCTTAACTACATATTTGCCCGTGTTCAGCAGCATTCATAGTTAAAAAGGGGAAATCATTCTGAGCAATGAGAAACTTTCCAGCGTGTTTATTTGGGGAGTTGAGTGGAGACATGCTCAGAATTTTGAGACCATGTTGTGGATTGTTTTGCAAAATGATTGCCATGGGAAAGAGGCTTGCTTATTCACAAAACAGCCATGGTAGATGTAGCCAGCCCCAAAACACCAATTCATCCAAAGATGAAGACGAAAGGTATGGCAGAGGGGAAGTGCCTCAAGTTTACTTTGCTTTTTTTCTGGGCACTTAAGCAGACTACCAAGGAAGGCGCTTTCTACCCCATTTTTATTTTCTGTGAATGATGATGGCAGTCCTCTTCAAACCGGTACTTTTCTGACCTTAGACTTTAATTCTCATCATTCTTCAAGCAGCATAGCCCATGGCTGATGGACCACGGAGTTGTACACCACACAACCTGAGGGTGTTAAGGCTGGGGAAAACTGATCTGTAGCCCTTATGTAGTATTCAGATCTGCTCTTGTAAATAATGTTTTCCTTTGCAGGATGCCAGCAGCATCTTGTTTAACTTTTAAAAACTTTTTTTAAAAGGAGGTGAGGTTTCTATGTGCTCCAAGAACTTTGTCTACAACTTACCTTTCTCTCTGCCCATATTTAACTCAAGCTCCACTGTGTTTAATAAGAACCTAGGAAACTAGGTGCAAGACTGCAGCCTCAATAAATGACAAAAACTCATAAAACGTAACTATCCATGAGACAGAATGTAGAGATAGAGAAGATGCCCTAACTTGCAAGTTCTTTGCTCATATTAAAACATTGATTACCGTGCTGTGTGTGGTATCCGCACTACGAAGGTAAGGGCATGGCCCGGAGCAAAAGTTAGCAAAGTACCCCTTTGGCTCATGCACCCATTTCCAGCCCAGATCTTGACGAAAATCAATGTAGAGACGACGTACACAACAGTTCTCCTCCAGATTCCTAGAACAAAAGGGAGCTGATATTAAATACACTCAAATCATTTATTCAAATTCAATAATGTATTAATTCAAGAGCAGCATTTCCCAGGAAAGAACATGTATGTAATTTTGAGGTCCTAATGGATTCTCAGCTCTTGCTCAGACCAGGCAGCAGATGTGGCCAGGAGAGCCTATTTTTGTATTTGTATTTTTTGTTTTGATGTTTTTGGTCTTTTGCTTTAAAGAAATGTAGGCACCTGCATTACCACTGAGTTATACATTCAGACCAGGGGTATCAAACACACGTTGTCATGGCGGCATCACGTGATGTATCACCACCTTTTTCCCAGAATGCTGCTCAGCAGAGTAAGGGAATTATGAACAAAGGATGAAAAAGTTTCTCAGCTCCACTTGTGTTATCCCTCTTCATATTACATTGTAAAAGACACAGTTTAGGAAGAAGTAGAGGATGAAAAGAGTTTAGTCTATAGATAATCCTTTAATCCATGCAGCTCATCTGCTTTTCTGACTCCGTGCTTTGGATAGCTACTCTAACAACAATCCGGAGACTTCAATAAAGACGGCCTGCATCTATCAAGCTAAATGCAGCCCACCAATTATGTGAAAGAATTCACACAAAAAAGTTCATCTTATTCTGAGTCTTACTGAACCTGTTTGGTTCCTGGTATCACTGGGAATGCATCATTTAAAAGGAATATTTTTCTCCTTTCTGTCACTGTCTCCATGATTTCTGGTTTCTTGCATCTAATACGTTAGTATGGTTGCAATCCAGACAGTGCATATCAGGTTTGGGCTACAAAGAAATATACTATTCCAAGTGCTAGTGGCACCTGCCTTGTATCTATAGCAAGATGGAGTAGCTTGGAGTTTTTGCCTCCTCTGGTTCTGGAAGGATGTCATCTTCAACACTCAATGGGCTAGCACTCCCCCAGGTAGGGCAGGTGTGCAACCTGGGATGGTCTGGATTTGCAACTCTGCTTGAGGAAGGTGACAGCCATGGGTGGGTTTGGGGAGCTTTTATATAAATCAGTCTTGGTCCCATTCCTTGACCTTACACCTTGCTTGTAGTCACGCATGCCCTGGTCACTTCCCAGCTTGATTACTACAAAGCACTCTGCATAGGGTTGTCCTTAAAAACTGTCTGGATATTGCAATTAGTTCAGAATGCTGTGGTGTTTTGAAGTTTTAGGCACCACTCACTTTGCCCATATTTGACCTCACTGGTTTCCAGTTTCTTTCTGGGTACAATTTAAAATGATTGTCACCTGTAAACCCTGTATGGCGTGGCGCCAGGTTCTCTGCAAGACCCCTTCTCCCCAAGGATATCTACCTGCTGCACCAGGCTGGATAAGGGGGGCATTTTCCAGGTCCCTTCACTCAAATGTTGTCATCTAACAGGACCCAGGAAGCGTGCCTTCTCAATAGAGGACCCCACCCGGTGGAATACCCTCTCCCTGAGATCTGGCAGGCCCCACCCGTTTGAACTTCCAGAAGATCTTAAAAAGATGACTTTTCCTCCGGGCATTGGGATAAGGTGAGGCTGGACCCTCATGGTATGTGTGGATTTTTTTCAAATATTGTTTGTAATTGTTTTGTTTTTCCACTGCAGTGAATCAAACAAACAAACATGCAAAAAAAGAGAGAATTTGCCTTCCCTTTTTCTAAAGGGATGACTTGGCTCTTCCTACACAAAGTGGAATTTTTCTTCCCTCAGCCAGAGAATATATTTTGGATACTAATCTCACATTAAAGTGAGGATTAATAAATTGCCAAGATTTAGAGCTGGGAAGGAATTATAGATCTCAGAGACAGTACTTGACCAGTAGGGTTAATCAGTTGCACTTAACTTTAAATTTCAAAATTATCCAAAGTCATCCCAATGTTGCTATCAAGAGCATTTTTTGCCAGAGAGATGGTTAATTTCCAGAGGAAGGTAGATTCAGGAATCTTAGTTTACCGAAAGCAATAACTGGTGTCCAACGCTCGTTTCTTTCTCTGGCTTCTCACAGCTGAACTTCCAAGACGATGTGGAGGCAGCATCATCAGGATCAGGTGGGGGTTTTGCAGGTCTTTTTGCTTCTTGAGACTCCCCAAGTCCCCACGACCATGGCTCTCCTCACCATCTATCCCTGAGAAGCGTGGGGAAAAGGGAGACATCAAATCTCATAGTTGCTTTAGAACTGCATTAGGAAATCTTGAATCCATAAATCTATCTTTTGTAAGAATTGTGGCTTTACCAGAATAAATAAATCTGACAGAAAATCCTGAAGGTCATTTGTTTTATAATTTGCAGGCTGATGATGGAGATCATTTTAATCTATCTCTTGACATTGCAATCAGTTCCTGAACAGGTCAAAAGAGATAAATTACTTAATGATGGATGACGTCTGATAACTGGAACTGAACAACAGAAAAAAACTGTCTGAGATACAAAATTCCTGAATACCATTGCCCAAGACCCAAAGCCAAGCACTTGCTAATACCGAGATTATGAAAGTTGCTGGCTTCCTATGATACTACAAACCAATCCTAATCTCTGTGCCCACACATTGCAGCAGCACAGCAGAGATGAAAGGCTGGATGTGCACTGATTTACAAAGTTGTATTTATAACTCAGTAACACAGGCAATGTCTATAATACTTAGCAATTTTATGCCAGTTTAACCATCATAGGTTTCCCCAAAGTTTTGTGAAAACATTGAGAATTCTACTAAAAGGTGTCAGTTCTAAGCACACAGCTTAGAGTTCCCTGAAAAGAGGATTGCTGTTGAGGCAACCTACAAGTGTACAAGTGCCCACGCTCATTATCTATCCCTAAGGTAAATAAATAAACAAATATCTGACAATTGCTCATAGAGAAGCACACATACTGCTATGTCATGTAATAAGATTAGACCATGAATGCAATACAATACTCAAATTTAGGTGAGTTATTCTTCTTTCCCCTCCAGTTTCATTTCTGTCACCTTTTAATTTGATCTCTAGCACCTCATGCAGATTCTCCAGAATGTCACCATTGGATTGAAAGGTGTTACATGGGCAATGGACACTAATCTCCAGTCCTAGGTTAGATTCTGTAAGAAAATGAAGAATTTAAAAACAATCCTTACTAACCAATATTCCTGAAAGCAAATAATGATTCAGCAGTTTCCATTTCTTTTCTTCCATTAACTGAATCTGTTAAAAGTGGAGCTCCTGAACTGAGGTTCTCTCAGGATTACAAAAGACTGGAAGGAGAAACTGAACTATATATGTGCAAACCATATTCTGTCCAGTAGTAGCTCCATATTGAGTTTTCTGTCCTGTTCTGGATTGCTAATCTGAAATTATCTCAATCTTCAACAAAAACAAGTTTTTTTTTTATATATATATATATATTTAAAAAAATGTACTATGATGATATTTGGGAACAGGCTGGATTGACCTATCAACTTTTGACAGGAATCTTAATGAGTTTTGCCATAATAGTTTGAACCTTAAGATAGTTCTGAGTTCCTCAAACAAATTAGCAAGTCCTCATTATTTTATTATAGGGCTGTTGGTTAAAGAAGAGAATTTGCTTGAATTATATGGATAAAAAGTCTAGAGATCAGTGAGACCCAGTTTCAAGATTTTCAAACCTTAATTGTTTGGATGGAGCAATACCACAGAAATCAGTAAATCTTTCTTCCAAATAAATAGAAAGAGGGCTGGCTGTTGTATTTTTATACAATACCTTTTCCTAACCACATTCGATAAATGAAACAACTAAGTAACTTTCCTGTTGGAGGTCTAAATCCAAAATCCAGCAAGAAAAGACCTTCTGTACTACAATTAGGGTTTATATGGGAAATGAATACTCCAAGTTTACATATAATATTTGGACACTACTTTGCATTTAACTGTCATGGAATATGAGCATTCTTGGCAGAATTATTGGAAATAGGAAACATGAGAGTAACAAGCATATCCCTTATAGGCAGAGACTGCTGTCTGTGGCCAAAAGCATAGTCTGAGGTTCAAGCCTGAATTTTAGCACCTGTCCAGTTTTTCAAGCTAGCTGCAGCTGCTGAATCTCGCAGCCTGTGTTTGATTCTATTATTCTCTGCTGAGTGCTAATCTCTGTAGCAACTGCTATGCTGCATTAAGCTATAAGGCTCCAGGGTAGGACTCTGTCGATTTGTAGCTCTCAGCATTACCACCACCACAGGTTAGGGGAAAAGATCTCCTGAATCTGGTCATACCAACAATCCAGGCATATGATCTCTACTCTGCCAAAATCATTTGCCTATATCTCAATTTTGGCTGCTGCCCAGATGCTAATGATCCTGTGAACCTCAGCAACCAAGAAACTAATTTCTAAATCATGCTATGATGTGCTTCTCATTACTAATTATATGAGAAAAAAACTTCATATAAAAACAATACTAGTATCAATTCACACCAGACTTCTCCAATCTGGAATTTCCCCCTGTATTGGACTTAACTCTTGCTGGCCATGATAGAAATTGCAGTCTAATACCTATGGACCTTATTAAGTGGGGAAAGGCTGGTTTCCTATATGTCTCTATCTAAGCAGACACATGCAACTTGCTAACAGAGAGAAAACTAACTTATTTGACGTGTCACTCACCTCTATGAAAAAGCCATTCACGGACAGTCTCTGTGACATCGAAAGACAGCCATTCAGGAGAGCCCCGTGTCAGTACATTTCGGCCACTTAGGTACCGCTGCTTTGCAATATGCTCATCAGGTTTAAGGATCTACAGAAGCAGATGACACAAAGCATTGTTTAAGTGTTTTTTCTCTGGCAGGACCCGGCCTATCAGGGCAACCTGGTCTACCCAATTATGGGACGGAGCATACTGCTTCCATTTCAAAACATAAATTTAACACACGGCATTGTTTAGTTCACAAAGGACAGCTCCTGGGTTTCCTTTGATAAGACCAACTCTTCTGGTAAGAATGCTTGAGTTATGTTTTTTCCCTTTGGTTTTCTGTAATATATAAAATGTCCAATGTCTCCCAAAGGAAGAACTGAGTATGACAGGAAAGCATGCACATAAAAACTGACACAGGGGATGATAAATTACGAGGGGATGAAGTTACAGACTGAAGCTGGGTTGCACAATAATTTGGCTCATGGTTTTGCTAGAAAACTACTTGTCAGAACCATATCCTGATTCTCCTGACTGTGAGAGATGCTTATGCCTCCACATGAAGGGCTTAGCTTCTCATATGCTACCATTACTATGGATTTTTGAAACAATACTAGCCTAGATACCAAAACTCTTTTATATCTTCCTGGAAGCAGCTCTGTGTAAGCGTTGGCCATGAACTGAAAGGGAGTATGAACAAAACTTCCCAAAATTATTAGTAGGGCATCTAGTTTTCAAATACACATCTTCCATTCAATAAGGGTGCTATGAATAAGAAGAGTGCTCGGAAATGATATCTGATACATCACTCCCATTTGATATTTTCTACTTCTCAATCTGGATTACAATATTGGATATAGTGTGAACTTTCACTTCTACTTAGGGGTATGTCTATTTGCTTGTATCTATTTGGTGGTTTAGAAGGCTGCCCAAATCCTACATGACTCTTAAGAGATGTTTAATTAAAAATCAACCAAAATTGGGCTCCATGATCACCTTGTCCACAGACTTGGGAAAACAATCAGATTTTCAAAGTGTTCTGGATGACATTGAAGAGGGAGTCATGAAAGGGAATCTTTGTAAGGGGGGAATCTTTATTCGGTAGTCCTTTCTCCGAGGTAAATAGGTATATTTTACAATGAAGAAATTGTAAAATGGATAGCTTCTGTGTTTTAAGATTGAGCATTAGAAACAAGTGATCAAGAAATACACGGCAGGCTAGTATTTGGTAGAGCAGCCAAGAAGGCTTTTGAAAAGATATTCAAGTGCATTACATCTCTGTACATACAAAGAGCGTTATCTTGCAACCCATGGTATTGTCTAGTAACACTCTGTGGAAGACAAAGTTGGACTTTGAAAAAAACAGGATAAGAAGTATATTGATGTTATTGGACTGTAGTGGCAGAAAGCACTGAGAATGCCATGGAGAGCCAAAAAAGCAAACAAAGAGATAAACAAATCAACCCAAAGTTCTCACTCAAGGATAAATGACTAGTCTTAAATGACCCTACTTTGGGCACATTATATAAAGGTCTAGCTTTCTGGAAAAGGCTGTAATTCTGGGAAAGGTGGAAGGAAAGAGAAGAAAATGACCAGCAATAAAATGATGGATTCTGTTACAATGGCAATGAGTGCATCATTGGAAGACCCAAAGGACCAGGTTAGGGACAGATCATCATGGATAAAATCTATTATGTGTTCGCTAAGAGTCAACAACAACTTGATGACATGTAATCGTTCAAATAGGCATATGGATTGCATTATGCTATACTGAATCAAATGGATTTCCTTGATTTAAATGGAGAGCTTTCTCTGTGCTCTTCTGCAAAGTATTTGTTTTTTGTTGCCAGATTATAATCACTAAAAGACCTAGGCCAGGGGTGTTATCCAACTAGAAAACAATCAGTTAACATGATCAAGAAATAGACAAGGTCATGGCTCGAATGTTCCCCACTGTACTCTTGTTGCTGCCTGCCCTGCCTGTCCCCTGCCTACTATGTTCCTGAGAAGCAGGTGGCTATGCAGGCTGCCACCGTGTCTGTTTTCAGTTTGCAAGGGAAAGTTTGCAAGGTGTTTGACAATGCAATGAAAGATGGCTTCTTCACCCAATAACCACCCCTGACAGTCTGCTTCTTTTATCTCACACCTGCTCTGTGTGTTTCTTATTCACAGAGTGATCTGCCTACAGGCCCTCCCCATAGAAGATTCACTGTTATCCCCTTGGTTTGGTCCAAAGTTACAACGCCAGGAGCAAATCCTACAGATAAACAATTTCTAGGCACTTTTTAAAATGCTGTTTAATAAATATTTTTAATATCTAATCTAATTGTCCCAAAGGTGTTTTTTAAAAGTCAACTGGACTTGGTTTTTTCCTTGAAAATGTTTTGTTTCTCATCCCGAGAAGCTTCTTCATCCAATTGTTTTTCTACTTTTTAGGTATTTTAACTTTTAAGTGTTTTAATTTTTTTGATCAATTTGCTTTATCTATTTTTATCTCCTTTATTAACATATAAATATCAGTTGCTGTATTAAGCAAGGATCTCACTTAAATGTATCTTCCAACTTTCTGCCAGCTTTCCCATAGGGAGCCAGCAGAGAATGTCAGAAATTGAGATCACATAACTGTAACTCACTGCAATGGACAGAACTCCGAGGACCCATTATAAATCCTTCTTCAGTGCTGTTGCAAGTTTGAACAGCCACTGGATGAGTGGTCATAATCTGAAGAAAAATGTACATACTATGTACACATACATAAGCTAACAATACAATGGAGAACTTAATTTTAAGTAATTAGTTTAAAACTGAAGCTGTCCTATAACTAATACTTTGATGTGAATTGCAGTGGTTCTTTTTTTAAACCTTACATAATACTCTGTTTGTAACTCTGACATACAAAATGGTAATTAATACTGAGAGAATCATTTTATTTTATCTTTTTTACTACTTTAAACTTTTAAAATAGAATGTTAATAATTTTAATCATATTATATAAACATTACTGCATTGAAGTCTACACTGAAATTATACAGGATTATAGAAGATCAAGATTTATAACATTACTATAAAAAGTAAAGAAAATTATTTTAGATTACCAGCACTTAGACTTATGTCAAACCTTCCTTAAGCCTATAATTATGCTTTATAGTGGGTTTTTTTCATTCTAGGGTTCCTAAAGTTTATCCCCTCTGTTCCCACATTTATTGTAATCTTATTCTAAATTATTAATGTGATATATATGTGTTAAGCCCTTGGAATATTCAAGGAAAGCACACTGTGTTATTAGTGCCTACAAAGTAACTATTAGTCTTTGCTGTGAATGTTAGGATTGGTTAGTTTGCATGGGTTGCTGTTCTTGATGTGAAGTGGGGGAGGCAATTTGTGGCAGACAAGTAGAGTGATAGGTTTAGCTTTGTTTAGAACTGATCTTGGGGGAAGAGAAATTTTCAGAAGGGAAGAAGGTGCTCTCTTCTCCTGATTTACCAGAAACCCCTACCCCATGTAGCTCCCCACCCAATAATATTCTTGCTTTCCAGATGCACAGTGAAAACTGCAAGGGGGCATTGCCTGGAAGGGGAGAACACGTTTACACCAGCCAGTTATCCATCAACATATCACAGGGCTATCCCAGAGATTCCCCCACATGGTACATCGGCATCTACACTAGATGGTTGCATGTGGTGTTAATGGGGGCTGCTATCAGCAGGTGGGGGTCGGGGGTGCTGGGATTTGAAACATTTCCATCTTCTCCTGGCAGAAGCAGTGGGCGGCTGTGCTGGCTTGCTGAACAGTGAGGAATCCCTGTGCAATATATTGGCAGCCATG
This sequence comes from Oxyrhabdium leporinum, assembly GCA_032468155.1. Taxonomy (NCBI): domain Eukaryota; kingdom Metazoa; phylum Chordata; class Lepidosauria; order Squamata; family Cyclocoridae; genus Oxyrhabdium; species Oxyrhabdium leporinum. Next base: position 75,051 of record JANHFL010002049.1, on the reverse strand, counting down.
GCAGCCGGCTGACGCATTGTACAGTGAAGAACAGAAGGGAGGGAACATGCCCATACCAGCCCAAAGTGGCCAACAGTTGCTGGAATGATCCCTTTGCTTTGCATCATTAACTTAGTATGAGCCAAAGTACTAAGCACCGTGCAAACAGCCTGGTTTCCAGGGGAAGGTGAAAAACCCACATTCAATTTCAGTTCAGATCAGTTCAGCTGGTTTGGGCTATGGACTAGGGTTGAGAAGGCTGCTTTATGTGTATGATCTTTCAACATGGTTAGCCAGGCATTCTCAAGATGAATGTAGGAGGATGTGAAGATGTGCCTTTTAGCAACAAAGGACAAGAGAAGTCACTCTCTAGGTTTGCACTGCTGGGTAATAGATAAGTTACTGATTTATTTTGCAAAGGGATCCAAGCACATAACATGCCTTGTCTATAAAATGATGGAAATAATTTCATAATGCTAATCCAGCCATAGCCTTGCTCATTCTCCCTTCATCACATCCCTGCCTTCCGTAGGGGGAATAAACTCAGATACCAGAGAGGAAAGGTTAGTCGTCATGGACCAGGGCGTGTGGTGGTGGTGGGAGGTATTGAAAAGAAAGCAAAAATGTCCAATAGAAATAGCAGATCGTCCCTTGAAGTACCCTGGAGGCCCTGCTAGGAAGCAGGATTACCTGAAAGAGTTCAATACGCTGCTCAGAACGTTTGGAGCTGAGGTTTGGCAAGCGAAGGACCCGAAACTCTGCCCGGAAGAGGTTGGTGATGTTTGTCTCTGCTGAAGACACATTGAAGCGGAACATGTTGGAAGTTACTCCTTTAGGGCATAGCGGCAGCTCATCTGAAAGGAAATGACAAATGAGCTGGAATGGCATTGAGGAGGGAGGTCATAATGCAACCAGAATTGAAAACATTTCATTTATTTATTTATTAAATTTATATACTGCCCACCTCACAGTTTGACATGGCTCTTTATATCTAGACAGAAAAATCAAGGCAGAGTTAACATATTACTTTACTCCTTGGAAGTACTTTCTACTCAGATGCTGTTCCTTAAACAGTTTGAAACATTTAAGAGCAAAAGAAACAGTGGCCTAGTATGAATCAATATGTTGGTTACCTTCAAATAGCCATCTTTTAACGATTCATTCTTTAAGCTTATTAATAATTTGGTTCCATTATATTCAGGATAAGGAACAATCTTAAACTGAATAAAGAACAATTGTTTAAAGTCACTGTAAAGGATAACCAGCTAAAACTGGCCCATCAAAAGCCAAAAAATTCTTTTAAAAACACATTGTTTGCAAACAGTTTCTCACCTAAACCAACTAGGAAATTAGTAATTTGGTAATTAGTTTTACAATTAAAATAGCTGTGTTCAATCGCTTAAAGATTCACATCAGTTTTCTAATTTCTTCATAAACAAATAATTAAACAAGCAAATACATCTAAAATCAAAATCCCTTATTCAGTAGTTTTGCCACCAAATTTTGTTGGTGCAATCTTATGGAAGCCCTTGGACAACAGATGACATATTTGGCATTATGATTTCCCCTCTTTTCCCATGACTACTCATAGAATAGATGTATTAACACATTTTTAAAAACCCTACATCACACATTATTCTCTATTGCAATTCTTGTATGTCTTTTCACCTCAAATATGGCAGGAAACTAAAATTTAGTGATATATCAGAGGGGACTCGGAGCGCTCTAGGTTGTCCTCTCTTGATCTATGTTATCAAAAGCTACTGAAAAGTCCAAGAAAATCAACTCCCGGTAGAAATAATTCATTGAGACCACTGGGGTGGATTGAATGCCAATTCATAGGTCAAGCTTAGATTGAAATAGGGTTATGTTAATCTTTGTCAGCCCTAAGTGCTTCCTTACATATCCTAGTTGCTTGTGCTTCCTTTTCTCCCTCTGTCTCCTCTACAAAGGCTTTGGTATTTTTCCACAGAAGTTGACTTCACACCTTAAGCTCAAAAAGCAGACCACCAGGAGAGGGTTAGATGGAGTCTTTGATTCCTCAACTCCTTGCCCACACGCACAGACTACTCCCCCAAGCCCCAAAACACAGCGCTCTCCGCTGCTTTTGACAAGAAACAAAGATGTAGTGCTCTGGGAAGCCTGCCACATGGCGTCATGTGGACAGGAGCCACTGGATTTTTTTATTTTTATTTTTTTTTTGGCCATATACGCCTCCTGTCCTAGAGATGAAATGTTGGGGAGGCAGGGTGTGCATGTGCAAGGATCTACTTCGCCTGTCATCATTTGGAACCAGGATGTGGGACTGTCTGTTTTTCTGTTAGAGTGAAAGCTCTCCTCCTGCTATCTTGCTTCCTCTGCAGTGCTAAAGTCCTGGAACAAGACAAATACTTTCAGCTATCTGGTGAGCAGTTTGGAGCCAGGGCTATTTCCTGTGTGTTCCGTTTGGAATTGTCTGTATCAGCACTGAAACCTCAATGGAATAAGACTCGGCCCACTTCCTCGGGTGGCGGGGAGTGGGGGAGGAGAGTGGGTTTGGCTCTATGTTGTTCTGAATCACCACCTGGCAGAGGGACAAAGCCAGGGAAAAGTTGAATACTGGCCACTTTTGAAGACATGGGACCAAATCCATCATCCAGGCAAGGCAGAGAAATGGCACAGATTTCAGCAAGGCAGGCCTCTGCTTTCACCAGGGTTAAATTGCACTCTTACTTTCTTCATCGTGATCTAACTTCAACGGCATCTCTTGGAATGCAAATTGTTTGGTCCCAGGAGACAAGTCAAAACACTTCCTCCCAGAGAGTCCATAGTTCAACTTCTCACTGTAAGCAAGATCCTACCTGGTTGAGTCTGGGGTTAGTGTCAGCCAATTTCTGCTCTTACTGCCTTTATCTTGGCCGGAACTTTCTCTCCCTGCCCAAGTACACTGACTTTGCATCCTGAATAAACTCACACAGGTCTTTGACTAAATTTCTTTTCAGGACAGACTTCAAATCAAACAGCATTTCTCCTACTGTCAAATAGAGAATTTTTGGGAGGCTGGGCCATAGTTGGGATTTTAGAAGTATTTTGTAATCACTTTCACAAAATAGTTATTCATAACACAACTGCCAGAATTGATGTGGGAAATCACAAATCCCCTGTTAAGTAGAGGACAGATTGCTGGGTTGTTCCTGACATTCCCTTAGCAGCATACAGGATATCTCTATCATCCAACTGGGCTGCAGACACTCACTGCTTTGGTTGTCTAAGAGCATCCACAGTTCCCTCTTCCCATCAACAAAATGTAACTCATCATTGTTCTATGACTAAAGCTAAATGTTGACTGCTTTCCCTTTCTCTGTACCTTAAGATCTGCTTCTGGCAATTGTTGCTATTGGCACGGATCATATATTTTTATGGAACAGTTGAGTCAAATTAAGGTATGGAGACATTTGGATTGTCATCTCATCATTTGTTGCAGCTTGGTAGACATACGAATCCCAAAGGTCATTCGTGGATTACTTTTTTCCAGTTGCGATATTTGAAAAGTTGTGAAAGGTATATGTTATATCCATTAATTGTTTTGCTGTCTCTTATGTACAGCACTGCAAATTACCAAATTCCTTGCCAATTTGTAGCAAGGAACAGACAGAAACAGAACATATATTTCATATTATTTCTCAAGTAATATTTCAAGCAACTCTTCCTTGTGTTTTCATTTATCTCCTACATTCTTAGGTTGCTGCACGATTTGTTCAGATAGTTTCTATATGGATTGGGAAAAGAATTGAATAACTAACTATAAAGTGCCAACTTCATTGAACTAAAACTCCCACGGTCCCATTTAATATAACCATATTGGCTAAGGATGCAGAAGGTATTTTTTTTATCCTTCAAGTGGTATTTGTTCAGGAAAACGTGCCTCAAAATAGGACTGTGCAAGGTGATATGAATGGTGGCAAACTTCAAGCAATATCTCCTGTTAAAGAGTTCGTTGACTGATTACTTTCAATAATGTGATCCTCCCCATACCTTCCAAACAGGGCAGCGGGGCCTTCTTTCAGCTAAGGCTGATGTAATCTAAGTCGGGACAGAAACAATAGAAGCATCTTTGGAGACTGCAGTGGCTTTCATTGCAGGAAAATCAGTAAATTGGCTGAATTGAATACGTTATAGAAGCATCTTGCTCTACTGGTTACTTCCTTTTCAGAACAGAATGTGAAACATTGCAATTAAATTATGAGGGTTTTAGTTATATTTGTAACTAGAGTCAAATACTGAATAATTCCGTAATCCTTTTTCCTAACATGAATTCACATCGGTTAAGCAATGAACCCCTGAAACTTCTCTCACTGAGGAAAAATGAGGCAAGCATAATTGTGTGCCACAGTGTAGGTACTGCAATACTTTTATTATAAACTCCTCTTCTGTTATTAAACTACTACAATGAAATGCTGAAACTCAGAAATATGATTTTAAATTTCATTTAGCTTCAGGGCATTTATTGTTTTTCATCTTCTGTGGCTTCATCTTTCTACTATTTCGTGGCAAGAGAAAGCACAGCTGTACAACATCTGTATCTTTGTGATTTTTTTTAACTTTTGTGAAGACCACTCAGAATCCTCCTTTCCTCTGATTTGCTTAATATTATGTATCATTTTCACAATGCCGTCAGCATTATGAAGAAGCTTCTGTGTCACCTCTATTATGTTGACTCTTATTCAAGTCTACATTTTTCAACTTAGTGAATTTCTTGGAGGGGAAATAATGTGATGATGTAAATAAACAACTCTGTTGGTCTCTCTCGCAAGAAAAGCCATTTTTTAAAGGGTAGCTGTCCATACGTACATAGGCTGAGTTTCCGACTTAGATCCTTGTTGCCAAGGTAAGGACTATGCTGTCAGATCTGAGATTGCACCCAGTGCAAAGAAAGCCAAGGCTCTCCATGGAGAGACACCAGCACCTTTTTGGTTTCCAACAACAACCTGGCTACAAAACTATTATGACAATCAAGATATACCATCACAATAAGGAGCTGGGGGATAAGGAGATTTTTAAAGTTTTGCAGAACTGGCGAAGGTTTAAGTGGCTGAATGGCCAAATTTGTCAAATATTTTCTTTATAACTCCAACTCTGCTCCTGAGTGCAGGTTCAATAGTCATACTGATTGCTGATCACTGAATGATTTGCTTCATAACATGCAAAGCAGAAACCAAATCTACCACTCCAGTTGTGGCTGAATATACATTATGTATTCTCTGTAGGAGAAAACTTCCCCAGCATCTGCAGTGATTGCTAGTCACATATGGAACATATTAATATATCTACTCTGTCCTTCAAAAATAATTTTGGCTTCAAAGCATCAGAACACTTTTTGCTCTCTCAGTCTTGAAGTACATTGCTCCCACCCACTCATGTTCTTTGTTGCTCTCTTCCCCCCCATCCCCCGGCCTCCTACTTCAGCTTTGTAGATATCCCTGGTTCTTCTCACACTGGCTGGATTTGGGGATGATGTTATTCCAAGACACTGAAAGCTAGCTGAACTTGCTTATTACCAATGCTAAAACTTTTCTACCCATGGGAAGGGGGCTACACAACATAAAAAACATGGTGTGTGTAACTGTTGGGTTCAGAGAGGCTAGCTACAAGCTTCCAAGAGACTATTGATGTTTGCTCAGTAGCCAGCCCTATTTTCCTTAGTAAAAACTTACTTTCAAAAAAGGGTGCAGAGATTGCAGCCTGAATTGTTTAAGCTCTGACCCTCACCACTCCCTCCCTCTTCAGCCCTCTACACTCATCACCAACAGCTTGGAAGATATTCCTGCCATTCTCTTCTCTTGTTGCTTTTTCTACCCCTCCCTCAAGGATACTTGGCCAGTCTTCCGTCTCACCTCCCACTCAGCTCTGCTATTAATTCAAGAGCCCATGAGGACACCTAATGGCAGTCAAGGAAAAAGTACTTATGGTCAGAGACTCACAGCCTCTTTCTCTGACTCTTCCAATTATTAGAAAACTCATCTGAGCACACTACCAGACCCAAATGTGCTGAAATGTGCTTGGTAAAGATAGGTATTAAAAAATCATTGTACAAGTCTGTTTGGCCCACAACTTTCATAAATGAGTTAACTTTGTATGCAACTTCTAAAGTCAGATACACTTTATTCTCATATTCAAAATTTTCTCTCCACATCCAACACATGCACTTAAACATTTCTGTTGGAAACACATCTACACATGTCTTTTGTATTTGCTGATATACACAGACATAGATACTCTCTCTCTCTCACACACAAATATTTGCAGAGATCACTTGTGCATGTAATATATGTCCAGGAAATCAGTTTTGATGGTGCGTGCATACAAGTATACCCTCATCCATTTGCATAAATATCAGTGCCTTGGCAGGCACTCACCACTCACTGATACACAATGCCGCAATGAAGAGTTATTGCCAACTTCTTGGCCAGACAAGATTCTGCATCCTAAAAAAAGGGAGGGACCTATTTATCAGGATAGATCTCTCAAGAGACCTGGCAGAGAAATGCTCTTTATTTTTGCAACCAGGAATTTACAAACAACTAAACAACTGCAGAGAACCCAGACTACTGTGCCTTGGATTCAGATCTAAGCTTATAGGAGGACTCAGTCATTCTAAGCTAGGCAACAAGAACTCAGCTGTTGTCACAGGTCTTTTCCACACTCCAATCTTAAACCGCTTGGTGACTTTGCCTTCCTCTTCCCGTTCTCAAGAGGGGATGCTGTGTTTTCCCCCTCTGTTGAATAAATGTTCAGTAGGCAACACCTCCCCCACCTCTTCCCACTTTTTAAATTGCTCTCCGAGAATCCAGAACAAAGACTTACTGTGTTCGGGAAAGCCCTGGATCATGTCAAACTTGTGGATCTCTTTGGCGTAGTACTCGGACTCCGAGTTGTCCTGAGAGCAGCTGTCCTCCTTCTCCTCTTCCATCTCCTCTAGTAGTTCCCGGGTGCTGTTATATAGAGCCAGGACTTGATAGGGCACGTGGCTTCGCCCCACACTCTCTGGAGGGCTGGTTAGGCGCAACTTGCTCAGGATTTGGCCCCGGATGGCCTCTATCCTCTTCTTCTTGATGTGCTCTAGGTCCAGCGTCGTGCAGGAGGAGAGCGACAGGCTGACCGTGGCCAAGCTCAGGAGCGAGAGAAGCAGCAAAGTCCCGCGCAAGTGCATCTTCAGGCGTGGCGCAAGGTGGGAAAAGAGCGGCGGGGTAACTCCGCAGGAAAGCTGCGAGCGACCAAGCAGACCCTGCCGTTTGACACTTGACGAGAAAGGGCATGAAGGATCTCCCCGCCGGCCTCGGGAGCGGGTTGGACACCAAGCCTAGGAAGAACCGACGGCCACCGTCGAGGCAGAGGAGGATGCGGATTGGCGCTCCGTCCCGCCGGGGTTCCTCTCCATGAGGGCGAGGGCGTCCGCGCAGGGGGCAAATCGGGTCGAGCTGCCGGCTTCACCGCCTCGCCCGGGCTCCCAATCCCGCTGCGCCGCTGGGCACCTTGGGAGGAGGCAGGCGGCGGGGAGACTCCACGGGGAGCGCACGTGTCAGGGACCGAGAGCGCACTTGTGGCCGTCCATTCATGCTGCTTCGTCGCTCGCCATGCCGATGGGAACTGCGCCGAGGCGGGGTCCCCTCAAGAGACGCGCCTGAGTGGCCTTTGCTGTTCTTCTCAAGAGCTCCTGAGCTTGGCGCGGGCGGGCAAAGCTGCTAGCGGTGCCCCCTGGCCGGCTTTCGGAGCTCGTCCGCCGTTTCCCGGCTGCCCAGTTTCTGGTAGAAACCGTCTCTTTTCTTCCTCCGAGACCTAGCCGTTCCGCTCTCGACCGCCGCCGAGCTCCCCTCGGCCCTCTTTCGCAGTCGCCTCCTCTGCCTTTTCTCGCCAGGCGCACTGCCTGCTTCTGTTTCTCTCGCCTGAAATTTTATACCTCCCTCTCATGACGTCTTTAAGACCGGGCCGGGCACAGGGGGAGCAACCGAGGGCTCTCTCTCCAAGCCCAGCCTTCGCGTCCAGCGCAATGCTCAGGGGGCGCTTTCGGGCTCTGGGAAGGCGGTGGCGCCTGGGAGCTTCGGCTTCCGAGCTTCGACGAAGTTATCAGTGGGAGCTGAAAAGGTTCGCCTCACGAATTGTATCGGCGTGCTAACCGTCTTTCCCTTTTCTTTCCTTTTTTTTTGCCCCCCCGAAGAATGGCGGGCCCGAAAATCCAGGGGCGTGAGATAAAGTAGGGAAAGTTGGTCGGAGATTTTTCGAGGCGCCTCGATTACAGCAGACGTCCTCGAAGCATCCCAAGCGTCCTTTCTGCGTGCTGGTGTTTTGCCAGGGATCTCGTGATCACCGGTGGTGCCAACAAGTGGAATCTATGTGTTGGCACACCTGTATGTATGATCCTGCACTCGAATCATTCCCCGGTACTAAACGCCTTTGACTAACTGAACTGATTCGATCCCGCAGCCATACTCAAATATAAAGCTTGGTGGAATGATTTCTTCCAAGTAAACCTGGCAGATCAGTTGAATTCTAATGAAGATCCTAATGTTTAACTATGGCTTGAACGTATTACGATGTTACAGCGCCGAAAAGCTCGGTCTCATGGTTGCTGTAACAGCGTCAGGACGAGACGTTGACCCTGAAGAAAGAGAAAAAAAGAAACAGTTATGCTGTGTTTTGAAGAACTGGGTGTTCTCTCCCGTTTTGTTTTGTTTGTAAAGTTGGGAATGTGAGGTTGCGAATTGATTTAGCAAGAGGCTTGGAATGACCGTGTGTTCTGTTTTTAATTTAATTTCTAGAATTTGTAAAATCATCGTTTGTGTTTCTACCCCCCCCTGCAAATCTGGTTCTCTTCTTAAGCACCTTTAAAATTAACAATAAAAAACTATGCTGTATGTCGTGACCCCGCCCCACTTCATTAATGTTATTTATTACATAAATCGCTGCAGAATAGGCATAAAGTGCAGCCAAGGAAGCGAATAACGCCCTCTGGTGGACAGTGCTCTCGATTTTAGGAGAAGCTCCTCTTGGAATGGTTTTCAAGGAAGTTAGTTCCTGAAAGGGAAAAAGAGAACGGATTGAATATTTTGGCATTACTGTATATTATCCTCCCTTCCCAGTTATTTCCAGCTGCTAAACAATATATTGAATTTTAAAGCCAAAGTGTACCTAATATGACTTTTCTATTTTTTAAAAACTATTTTTCTTCTTGTGACAACCTATTTCCAGTTTTATTTTAGTGGCTCTTCGAATGAAAAAATGCCTGTTAGAATATGCCATTCCTTACATCCATTGGTAATATTTTAATTTAATGTTAAATATGCACTTTACTTTTCTATTACAGAATAATCAAAATATAAAATATAGCAACCAAAGTACAATAAAGTAATGACAACAGTTCTCCAAATGTATAAAGAGGAAGAAAACAATGCACACAGAAATCAGCAATTTAAATATTTAGAAAATAAGGAAGTCATCCTTTCTCATAAAGATTAAGTCATTAGTGCCCAATGAATCCAATTAACAGTACATATTCCAATGAAATAAAAACATCTATAACAATCTTCACTATCTGCATGCTGTAACAAGAGGGCATTTTATGCAAATTGCTCTACAATGAGCAAAGATTGTATAACAAGAGCATAATAGCAGTCATGCGACTGCTTTGCTAGCATAAAAGTGCAATAAATTTTCAGCAGGTGAAATTATGGAAAGCAATTACTTGTATGGAAATTTCTAATATGGGAAATTCTCTGGGGGTTCAATTTCTTGAAAATCAAGCATTTGGTTCAGGATGAAATATTTTCTCCATCTGAAACACAAACGCACAGACCTCTTAGGCATTAAGTCGTCCCTGCTTTTCTTAGTTCTTAGTTTTAATTTGTAGATCTTAGTTTTGACGTAGTTCTTGGTTTTCTTAACATTCACAGCTTGTCTTCGATGAACACTCCACCCCCCACCGATCCCTGACTTAAAGACATATCTGCAGTAGTTCTTCTTAAGACTGAGCGATGCTTTAAACACCTGCCTTGCTAGCACCTACGTAATTAAATACTCCCACGGCGATAGCAAAGAATACCGTACGGTCAGCACCTTTCATTCGAATCCTCCAGGCAGAAGGCGGCAGACCCTTTAAGCGGAAGTCGTGGTTGCTATGGACGCTTAAAGGGCGGGTGTTTTTTTTTCTTCCGGAAGTGAACGGCTACTCGCCCCCAATCTCGCGCTCTGGCACGTTGGGCCTGAGGGATGGAGGACGAGTTGGAGCTGGATGAGGAGGTCTGCAAGGGGGTAAGGCGAGCGAGAGGACATGGTTGCCATGGTGACGGAGGGACATTCCCCCCCCCGGCCCATTTTGCGCGGGCGGAGAATCGCCTTCCTCAGGCATTTGGCCCGGCTTCGCGGCTGAGGTCTCTCCCCCCCCCCCCGCCTTCCACAAAGCCTCCCTCTCCAAGCCCCCGAGAAGGTCTCTCGGGATAGGCGCGTAGCCAAGCTTGTGCCGCAGAGCCTCCCGGGCGAAGGTTTTTCTCCGATGGTCAGCAGAAACACACTCCGGCCACTGCGACAAGCAACGTTGACATCCGCAAGCGGGGAAGCTCTGCCTAATATTATTTTATATATATCTTACATATTTTGCAACGACCAAGGTTAACTAATCTCTTAACTGCCCCAAAGTTGCTTATTTCAAGAGGCAACTGGTCTCTCTGGTTTTTCTTTGAAGACCTTTCGTTTCTCATCCAAGAAGCTTCTTCAGCTCTGGCTGGATGGTGGGGAGAAGAAGCTT
>JANHFL010002049.1:43248-61673 GCA_032468155.1 Oxyrhabdium leporinum | reverse complement strand
TACGAAGCCATAGGACGGACGGTCCCAAGGGGCCGTCCACAACCCAGCGTTGCCAAACCGGAAGTCTAGAAGCTGACTTCATTTCTTATTTTCCAGCATTTAGCAGCAGTACATCTATCTTACCTAATTTAATTCAGTTTATTTTTTCTTTTCTTCATTCTATATATTATTGATAATAGACAATTTTCAAGAGTACTAGTCTCATTATATTGATGGCACATTAGTTCTCATACAATTTTATGTAGTATCAGCATGTATAACTGAGAAGTTCTGAGGACATAAAATTAAAAAGCCCAACTATGGCATTAGAGAGAATTGTATACTTGTTGCCAGAGAGTGTTTCTAGACCTTGGGATATGAACAAATAATCTCTTTAGATTATGAAATTAGATAACAGTTGCCAAAAAATTTCTAAGCCAGCTTATTCTTGCTGTAAGAAGTCTGCTATGACTTGACATTTTCATTTTCACATGTAATATTAAATTCTTATCATAATAATGGGCTGAAATAAGCAGTGAATTTTGGATTTTATTCCTCCATACTTCTTCCTTTTCCTATGTGACTGAGAAGGAGGCATTCAGGTGTTTTTGTTTAATTGTGGTTTGTTTCAACCAAAGTGATAAATGTTTTGATATTAATTATATATTAATTATATATAACAAGCAAATTTAAAACCATAAAAACTTAAAGCAGAAAGAGTCAGCAAACATAGAAGTAAATTATTGCAATATTTATTATATCATGGAAAACTGAGACATTATTTTTAATAGCTTAAAGCAATCTTGATGGGAACTGTCCACTTTCAGTAGTGCTACAGTTTTGTTATTGTTCCACCTAGTTGTGGATTTTTACTTAATTCAGGGCATATGGTTAGATTATTGGTTAGATTAACCAAAGCATATTATCATGTTCTTCTGGGATATAAAACTCAAATGTGGAAATGTAGAAAGACAATGTGCTTTGAATAACATGATACAGAAACATGGAGATCTGCAGAGATTTTCTATTTGAATACTCTTCAAAACATGTACTTTAAATATATAAATATATTTTCCATCAAAGGAGAATCAGTATTAGTATTGCCCATCCCATAGACGTCTTTGTGGAATGGAGCAGTGTTTCTTCTTTTGAAGCCATCCAGCTGCCTGTACAAGAAGTGTTGGACTTCCAACTGTTCCCTTGGAATGTTGCCAGATTCTCCAATAGGAATCTGAAAAATGTAGCTGAACTCATGTTCCCTAATTAGGTCAGCTTTCTTAAAATGAGCTGTAGCCTCATTCAGCCTGAAGCTCCCCAAGGTTTTTTTATTTAGCCTGTAGAACCCTGAATAGCTGCCTAGTTATTTTTGGCCTGCTGGGGTTATCTCCTTATCCTCAATTACATTTTTCATCATTCTCCTCAAAATAACTCTTTTAAGTATCTATATTTCCCAGTACTTTTCATTTTGGTTTTCACTGTTAGTGCACTGATCATTGCTGAGTGTTGCATGGGAAAGGTTACATAAAAATTCTAATTCTACCATGTATTTCATTTTTTGAATTCTTTCTAACCAGACCCCACCAAAAGATGAGGGAAATGCTATTATTTGAATGCTGTTATTCCTCACGTTGCCTGGCCCTGCAACATTGAAAACTATTGAGATACACTGTATAGTACTGTGCCATGGATTATGTCTCCCTAAAAGAGTTTGGATATTTCAATATTAACAACATGGTCATGGATATAAGGATAACAAAAATATATTTTGCAGTTAAGAGTTAAGCAAGACAAGAGACAAACTAGGTACAAGAGATATTGAAAATGTAAACCTTTTTCAAATGTTTCAAGTAAGGATTAGTTTTAAGAGGCAAACTCGATTTCATTGAGGGCCACATCAGGATTGTGTTTGACCTCGGAGGGCTGTGGGGGGGATGGCCTGGTAGGGCATGGGCATGGGCATGGGCATGGCTGGGGTGGGCGTTTGACACAGGCTCAAGATGCATTTTTCCCCTTTGCATTCAAAACAGCTATCCCAGACAAAGGGAGATTTACTTGCTGGCACAAATAGTCTCAATTCCATAATGTAGAGATTAAAGACATGTAGATTCCCCAGCTGTTAAGGGGCTTGACTCTTTTGTATAGCAGCAGAGCATAAGTGAACTGACAATTTCTCCAGATGTCTCTAAAAACTGTCTGTCCAACAGTCTATTGCCCCGTTTTGGCTGGTAGAGTGCTGCAGGAGGCTGTTCAGGCAAAAAAATGGGGTGCAGGCCCCCTAGTTTGGCTGTCAGAGGCACCACAGGCTGGCCCTTTGTTATTTCCAGGCCGGTCCCACGGGCCAGATCTAAGCACCCCGCAGGCCAGATTCAGCCCACGGGCCTTGAGTTTGACACCACTGTTCTACGCTTATATTAAGCAAAAAGACTTCTATGGATAAATAGGTAATTTAGACATAGTAGCAATTTATAAATATTTCTATAGGATGAACATACTTGGTAATTAGGTTGCAAGATCCATATGGTTTCATAAACAAGGATTACTTCCATTGGAATAAATACCGTATTGTTCAGTGTATAAGATGCAATTCCCAACCCCCAAAAGTGGGTGGAAACGTCTGTGCATCTTATAGAGCGAATGTTGCCGAAGCCCTGTTCGCCTGCCGGCCCCCGCTCTTCGGCCTCTACCTCCCAGCAATTTGCCTCTTTGCAGCAAACAGCAAACAGCCTGGTCAGCTTCAGCACAGCCTGATTAGCACAAGCAGCTGATTATTGGTTGGATCGGCCTCCCAAAAATCAGCTGTTTCAGGCTGCAGGGATCACCATTGCCTATTGCTGCCTCCACGTGCCCCATTTTCGACCTCTGCATCCCGCTTTCGGCCTCTGCGTGCCCCATTTTTGGCCCATTCCGATCCCCACCGCCTGGAACGGGCCAAAAACAGGGTGCACGGAGGCAAAAAACGGGATGCAGAGGCCGAAAATAGGGCACGTGGAGGCAGCAATAGTTGATGGTGATCCCTGCAGCCTGAAACACCTGATCGACACCCGATCCAATTGACAATCAGCTGCTTGTGCTAATCACACTGTGCTGAAGCTGACCAGGCTGTTTGCTGCAAGGAGGCAAATTGCTGGGAGGCGGAGGCAGATTTTTTTTCTTGTTTTCCTCCCCAAAATCTAGGTGCATCTTATACTTCGGAGCATCTTATAGTCCGAAAAATACAATATATTGTCATGATGCAATCTGAAACAAACTTTATTCGGATGTAACACCTGAGACCTGTTTAGTTCCGGTGACGGAATATACTGTACTTCCCTTACAACCAGTATTGTTAATTAGTTAAATAACAGGTCATCCAATTCCAATATGGCATACAATATAAATTTTAAACAATAGAATATAAACAATACAAAACACAAATATTTAAATAAATATAATTCTAGAATACCTATTTTCATCATACACATTTTAAACCTATCAGTTGTCCATTAAGGAATCCTCTACTCACTTATAATCCAAGGAGAAAGCCAGGTTTTGAGTGATCATTTTAATAAGGTTATAATCTCTGGGGGGGATATTTCAGGAGGCAGGTACTATGACAGAGAAGGCCCGACTCATGGTCCCATCAGATGGGACATTGAAAATGATTGAATACTTTTTGAAATGGAAATTCCTTTTAATCCTACCTTTCTTTCCAGTTATCACTGTACTGTATGTCTTCTTTTTGTCTCTGAACTTTGCCAAGATGTAGTCCATTAAGTATTCTTTACTTTTATCCTCCCATTTTTATTCTTGACTAATCTATTTTGTCCAATCTCATTTTTACTCAGCCTTTTACCCTTGTAACTGCTCTTGCAAAGTTTATGCCAACATTTAAAGTCTTCTGCCTTCAACAGCCATGATACATACCATTTATTTCAAGCACTCCTACTTTTTGCAAATTAAAAATATTAATTACTTTCTGTTTTTTAATATTTTAATCTGCAGCTGAAATTTATATTTGTATAAGTGAAAGTTATCTTGCTAAATTTAGTGGGATGTTTATTCTTAAGAAAATCCTGCCCAGGACTGCAACTCTTGTTTCCCATAAAGTTGGAATCTAGTACCCTTCTTTGTCCTTACCTTTTGTCTATCCACACCGTATACACATTTTTATTTATGGGTGTGGGATAATTCTTAAATCCATCTTTCTATTGTAATAATTCATCAGCTCTGTTAACAACAAACCTTCCAAACCATTCTATACTTAAAAGCTATATTTTTTATGTGATCTAGCATTTTTGTTAAAATCAACCATAGAGTTATTTCAGCCAGTATGTATGGCACACATAATGAGAAAGTGAGGGAGGAGTCTAGAAACTTGCAGACTAACATGTTTCCAAACACACAACTCAATGGAAAAATGGACCGAGAAAGTTAAGATCTTCAGCAATCCTCAATCCACTCACGACTAATGACTCCTTAAAACATGAGTCTTTCCCTCAGCATGCCTAATATTTCTTTACAATACCCAAAGAGAGCTATTAAATATCTTACAGACTCAAGAAGGAAACAGTGGCCTGACTTGATTATGATTTGGTTAGGATATTAGTTATTTTTAACTAATATAGACATTGAATATTCCTAAAGGATACATAACTGCTATTTTTATTGAAAGAAAATGTTAACAGTCTACGCTTAGCAACATGTCTCATTTAAATACCTTATATTGCCTATAAAGTACAGGAGCAAATTGGGAGTTTTGCTTTGAGGAAAGTTTCATAATGGTATATACAGATACAGTATCAACTACTTACAGGCTAGGAAAAAGTTATTAGATATATGATTTTTTTAAAAAAGTGTAATAAATGACAGCTTGTACATATACGTAGCTCAAATATGTTGTCTTAATGCATCTAATCAATGTTTGCGAATTCAGTATATTCTGTGAGAAAAATATATAAGGGTCTTCCTGTTTATGTAGTCTTTTACATCCATATGTGGTGTGTTTCCCTAAAGCATCCCAATTCAAAATGCTCCTTTTTTGGCACTATAGTCTCCTGGCTTTGGCATCTTAAGAATCTGGAGAAATGATTTAAAGATCAGAAAACTCCATTCACTGCAGCCCCTGAAGGCTTCACATTTTGTGACACAGTCATTCCAGTCGACTGAGCTCTGTCGCTTGCGGATAAGCCCATATAAGGAAGCTATTTCCTGCTTTCTAAGCTCTGTTTGTCCTTCTGCCCTTCTGCGCCCCCTTTGCTGAAGAAATCTGGTATGTTGAAACTGCAGCACTTGGGTTGTCCCTTCTTCCCTGTTTATTTTTGGAGAATGACTGTTTTTGCTCCTGTTAGGCAGTTATACTGGGTCATGCCTCCTTTTTCCAGCGAGCAACAGCCTTCAATTTCAGATATTGTCTATTTCCCACACTTATAGTCTACCTAAAAATCAATTATCTCATTATCTATAGGAAATGTTGAGTTTCCCCCCATAATTTAATATTCAGGAGTGTTTTCCATTCTTTGTGATTTTTTAAAAAGATTGTCCATTTTTCTTGCCTTTTTATCATTGAAGAAACTTACAAAAACACTAATCTACAAACATTGTTAGACTGAAAGCCGGTTCAAACTGTATCACTTTAAACAATAAGCATTATGGGAGTTCACATCTTAAAAAATAAGAGCATTGCAGAATCAGACCATAGAACTGCCTATATGAACACCGTGATTTCAAAGTAGCCAACTAAAAGTCTGCAAGTGGGACATAATAATCAATGCATCTACACATCCAAGATGGCACTGAGACCAGAAGAATTCTTTCCATTCTTTCTTCAGGGTACTGTAGTACCATCCAGCATATTCTCACAACTTTATTCAGATAGCAGGTTTTCCCCGTCCACAGTACTTCAATTCCCTGAGACAAGTTTGTAGAAATGGAAGATGTTCTTTTACAGTATGTCGTTCTTATAGTAACAAGACCTTAGTCCAAACATTCAGATGACTTTTATTAACTATTAAAATTGATATTAATAAGCAGAAATGAAATGATACAAACCTGGTGTACTCCAGTTGCCAAAGGCTAGAACAATGGTCGATATGATTTCTAGTAATGTCCTTGCAGGACATTAGATTAGAATTAGAATCACTGGACTTTTCTCAGCTAGCCCTCTACTTCAGACTAGGTAATGAAGAAAAATTCCACAGTTAGTTATGTCAAAAGCCATTGATAAATCTCAGGAAGCTATCAGAGTTACATTCTCTACCTTCCTTCTCCAATTCACCTTATCCTTTAATAGTTGCCCATTCCTGTATTAAAGTGCAAAAAGATGTAATAGAAAAAATGGGAATTAAAATGCATACATTTGGAGAAATGTGCATGGAAGAAGGTAAAAGGTTTTAAGTTTTTAAATATTAGGTTAATATAAAGTTAGAAAAACAAAGCGAATGAAATCATACTTGACAGATTTCCAACATATATAATAATCCATTGGCTAAATTGTAGCATTTAGACCTGCAGTCCCCAAACCTTTGAGGCTTGACGCCCTGGCTGGGGGGAGGTGGGAAGCGGGCTGTGCGAGCGGCGGAGCAGCGCTCGCACATGCAGGTTTCTTTGCTGCTTGTGTGCGCATCAACCTGCTGCTTGTGTGGCACAGTTACAAACAGGCTACGGCTTGGTAGTGTGTTGCGGCACAGGGGTTGGGGACCCCTGATTTAGACTGTAAAAATAATACCCTTGGTTACAACCCTTGATTTGGTTATAATTATTAGGCATTATAAAGGTCCCCTTCTTGGGCCACAAACGTAGAATACAGATGTTGACAAATAATAATTGGAGTCTTATTTTCTTTTACATTGTTTTTTTACTTCTTCAGCGTCCATCATCTAAACCACATATACGCGAAGGAGTGTGGTCTGGCTTTGTTGGTGTAAATGTGTCTAAGTAAGTATAATTTTATTTAAATAAACTAGCATTCAAAATATGTTGTTACTGTAGTCCAGGCAGCTTCCTAAAAATGGCAATGGAAACCTTTTGGAGTATTATAATGTTGGTTCAGCCTTTTCGGTTTTATGCAAAACCAATAATGCATCTCAAATGCATTTTTTCTAGAAGAGCTTGAGATCATGAGGGTTTAGTGGAAGAGAACGCTATAATAGCAGAATTTGTCAGCTCTTGGTTCTTTAGGAGGTAGATCTTCTAAGATACACTGCCATTTCTTTAGAAAGCTATCCCACACTATACTTTTCTTGAATGGAAAGAAAATAATGCAATCCTTACAATTGTTGTAAGTTTATGATAGTATGTGGTTGGACTGTGTAGTACTTTAGTGAGTTAAGACTCACTAAAATCCCACAACTGATAACAACCTTAAGAGTTTTCCATGTAAAAACCTTGCAGAAGCAAATTTTTACAACCTTTCTGAATAATAAGGATGGATTTCATATATTGGGGAAATATTCCAAGGTGAAGGAGCTGCTACCAAGAAATTCATTCTTCAGTCTCAGTGGGTGGATTCTCATCACATCTCTTCTTGGCCATCTCATTGTGTGAATTGATGCCACGTACAGTTGGTGGTTCTAATGCTAATAAGAACTTTCAACCTGCCCCTTGAATTGGGGCCAGAATCCTAGTGGAGATCAGTGTATCTCAGAGATTCCCAAGTCTGAATCCCAACTGGAAGAGATCCAGATAATCCATATCATCCAGAGTACTCAGTAATTGCTGCCCAATCACTTCTCTAGCCTTTTCTAGAAAGGGAAGGTTGTCAGTTGGTTGATACTTATCTAAAATGGCTGAATTGAATGATAGTTTCTTGAGAAGAGGAATCGCCACCATGTCCTTCAAGGCAGAAGCAACTTTCCCTGCCTCTCTCCCTTCCTCACAGACACATTCACCACCTCCTACACCCAACTATCATTCTCTTTCTGACTGTCTAAACAGGTCAGGAGGGGCATAGATTTAAACTACTGATGACTGAGTTCATTCTAGAAAGAAACCTGTCTACATCCATTGATGTCATAAGCTCCAAAACAGTCCCAGATGGTTTTATGAGGAAGAATCCAAGGTGATCACAAGACATTGTGTTTGTCGTCTCACATGTCTCTGTCCCCCTGGAGTCTAGCTATGGGGATTATATGCATTTTTGTCTGCAAAGAGACTGGCAAACTGCCCAGTGCATTATGGCATTTTCCACCAATTTCTAGAATGAGATTTAGAATCAGAATCTTTCATCATCTTTTGACATTTGGTTTATTGAAGTGGTGAAAAATCCATGTTTATAAAATAAATGTTGAAGGAATGGTGGAAGCACCGTATGTTCATATTCTCTCATCCAAAGATATTCCAGTAATAGAATTCCAGATAGGGTGCTTGCTTGGTTAATGAAATTGAAAGGCTCAAAACTCCACAAAAACCTTCCCTGGAATCTTAGAACCATCTTGGTGGAATAAGTTGAAGTTGTCTGAGCATCACTGATGTTTCATGAAACATTTTAAGAAGCACTACTATAGTGGGCATGATAGATCATGGTGTATCAAAAAGGAAGAATAACCCAAGATAAATATAAAAGGGACATGAGCAAATAAGTACAGTGTGTTTGCATTCTCTATATACTTATTCTATATACTTCATCATTTTCATTACATTACATTATCTATAACAAAATATACTGAAGCCTGACTAGATATATTTCAGCTGCATGATTAGTTCTTCAACCAGTAGAGGGCACTCAAGTTCTGTTTTGAAAATTGTAGAAAGTTATTTTATGACATCATTTACCTTTTGATAAACAGACTTACGGTAAATGGCTCCTTATATTAGCTCATGCATTACATTTATAAAACACAAGGGGAAAGGAGCCTGTGTTTGCTGAAGAAATCACCAGTCATATAGCAAAGAGGCACTTATTTTCATGTGTTAAGGAATTTAAATGAATGAAGGTTGGAGAGATGAGAGGGTAGAATGAGATAGGATGAGAATTGCCAATTTTCTGTTCACATGTACACCATAAATATCTTGTAATGCAAACACTATGTTTTACCTTATTCTTCAGTGATAACTATCCCTGAAAAAGAATCTTAAAATATGAGTAATATATTTGGTCTCTATATTTGCTTGGGGAGTTGAAGCAATAGTGATATGACATTTTTTCAAAAAAGACATTAATGAAACTTATAACATGCAAATATACAAGCCTTCATATTAGCATCCTGAGCAACTTAACTAATACTTGAACTAGACACTTGATTTGATCAGTGTTTTACATTTTCCAAACTGTTGTGAGTACCCTGCTGTGCAGTTTGTTATTGGTTTGCTTTTTCCCTAACTTTTTCCATCTTAGCCTGTCCTGTTGAAGGTGAGCTTCAGGATTTATTTAAAGATGAAATGAAAAGATGAGCTGGTTTAAACTGATTTTTAGAGCTGTGACGTGTGTGTATTCATGCATGCTTTTATGTCTTGTGGAAATGTTAATATTGTTTATGCATTTAAATATCATTTAAATATTGTGCTTCAGCCTTCCAACTATAATGTAGAGATAATCTGATCAGTCTACAAAATTAATAATAGTAAGATAAAACATATGAAACGTAGTGAACATTCCATGAGATTGCTGCTTTCAAAGATGTTTCAGGATTTGACAATGATGGATTCTTCCCTTCCCCAACTGAAATCAATGGGGAGAAGATAACTATGCAACCAGCTCTAAACTGACATGGCTGAGGGCTTAAACCTAACCCTGACCTAATCTTTCTTTCATAGTTAAAAAGCAGGGCATTTGTAAGAATCTTGAAGATAGTGTCATGATTGTTAAAAGATAGCATGACTTTGTAAAAAATAAATCCCACGAGACAATTTTGCCTCACTTTTTGACACAATAGCTAATACAGTGGACAAGGGGAATGTTGTGGATATAATCTAATTTCAATTAATCAGAATAGAGCTGGAAGGGACGTTAGAGGTCTTCTAATCCAATCCCTGCTCAAAGTTTTTGATAAAGTTCCTAATGAAAAAACTGTTAAAACGTAGTTTGCAAAGCATTACAGTGAAGTGGGAATAAAACTGCTTGGCCAATCACATTTAGAGAGTCAGTCCTAAAGGCTTTGGGTCAAGTTAGAAAGCAATAAGTGGTGGGATTATGCAGCGATCAATCTTGGAGGCAGGTTTATTTAACACTTTTATTAATGGTAATACAATTAATTATCTACTTAGGCTTACTTTTTACAATTTGTCAGAGTGTGCACACAGTGTGACTAGGTGAGACAACCCAGGAGCAAATACAGCGCACAGGTTTGTATTTACATATAGTGGTTTTTATCCCTGAAAAGCATATATACATACAAGTACTTTGATACAGACCTTGAACGAACACAGCAATCAGTAATCGGCTATACCACGAAGCACACATGGGGAGAGAGATAGGCCCTCACAGGGTCTCACTTATATTACAGCCTCTTAAAGTGGTACCAGTCAAATAATTCTGCTGACTCATTGCTACCATTGCATCGTCATTACAACATTACAGTATTACAGCATTACAACCTTACAGCAGCTGGTCAGCTATTAATCATCATTATTACCCTGACACAATTTTACTGAATTTCAGAAAAATATGAAATGCAGAGAACAAGAAAAAGGATTTAAAGGGGGAAATGGTGCAGCAGGAAAAAGCAAAACTAGGGGGTTCAGACAGGAAAGAAAATAAACTATAGAAAAACTAAATTCTGACTTTCTTTAGTATAGATACCAACATAAAATATAATAACCCTTTAAACTAGAGCAAACCATAGCACACAATACTTCTATTGTCATAACAAATTCTAGTCATCAAATCCCAAGTTTAAGATTTCATTTCAGTTTCAAGCAGAAAAATCCAAAAGTGGCCTTCAAAAAAGCCCCTAAAACAGTCGATTTAATCATATCTGCCAACTCCATTAACTTCACCATCCATTCTTTCTTTGTGGATATTTGCAAGTTTTTTCACTCTCAGCATGTAAATAAGCTTTGCTGCCGTTATCATATATAAAAACAGTTTCAAGTTGTTTATCCATCAAACTTAGAATTCAGTTTAGAACCTAGTTTCAATTGTACATGCAATTTGATAATTCTCTGAATTAAAATACGTATCTGATCCCACTATTTCTTAGCTTCCTTTCCTATCCAGCAAAGATGAAAAAATATACCTTTAGATTGCTTACATTCCCAACATATATTTGGCATTATATAACTTTGACAACCTGTCTATTGTTAAATACCAATGCTGCATCATCTTCTAAAATTTTAAATCTATATATTTGCATTGTTTTAATCAGAAGCTGTGAACCGCCCCGAGTCTTCGGAATGGGGCGGTATATAAATACAAATAAAATAAATAAATAAATAAATAAATAAAAGTTATTCTTCATATTATAATTCAGTGTAACTTTCAATCCTTTACTCACATATTTTCCCACTGATCGCATTATGTTGTATCCCATGTTTTTTGCCCATTTAATCATACACTTTTTAAAAAATCATTTCCAATAATACTTCATACATCTTAGCAATAATATGTCCTTCACTAGTATATAAATCCAATTCAAAACCAGTTTTTTCATTGATAAAAGCAAATTTCTTTTTGTTCATTTTAAATCTTTCTGTCAACTGGGCATAAGCATAATATTGACAAATGTGACCTTCCCTTCCCAGTTCTTCGCTAGTTTTTAATTTAGGCTCTCCTTCAGAGAAAGTCAATAAATGTGCATAGGTTAAGCAAATTTGTGTAGTTATCATTTCTCTTTTACAAAAACTTCTGGGGGGTTTACCATAAAGGAATTTTAGGATACCTTGCTTTATATCTATTCTAAATCCTCAATATGGCACTCCTAGCAAAATATTTTTGAAAATCTATGTTAACCTTGACTTTGTCATAGCATAAATAGCAGTGCCACTCAAACCTCAGATCATTTCTTTCCAACTTTAATAATCTCCTATCTTCAGAGACATCCAATCTTTCATTATACCAAACAACAAGCACCAAACTATGATTTTAAATCTGGTAGACCTAATCCACCTGTCTTTTTGGCATCTTGCAGCAATATATATTTAATTCTTGGGTTTTTGCCCTGCCATACAGGCTTAGAAATATCTTCTTCCATTGTTTGAATGGAGCATCAATAGTCAAGATTGATATTGTCTTTAATAAAAGTAACCCATTCATCTTAATCACTAAATTCTACCTAACAATGACATTTGTACTTTTCCCCACCTCAATAAATCTTTTTTAATATCCTTCCATATCTTGAAATAGTTATTGTAAAGCAACATATAATTCATATTGGTCAATGTAACCCCTAAGTATTTGATTTTCTCAATTTAAAACCCTTCTTTTTCATCAGACTCTCTTGAGCTTGTACACTCATACAAAGATCTTTGTTTTTTGTTTATTTAGTTTAAATCTGTCCAATAAACCAAAATTCTTTAGTGTCTTCATGAAATGTTCAATATCATTCTGAGGTTCTTGTAAAAAAACTAAATTGTCAACAAAAGCCTTCAATTAATGTCTTGTTTTAAATTTTCAAACCTGTTATTTTCTCATACTAATGTTTCTAGAACTAAAATAAAAAGCAAAGATGGCATCCTCTTCTGGATTTCACATGATTTAGTTAAGTCACCATTAACAATAATATGTGCTTTTTGGGATGTATATATCTGATTTCTTGAATAATTTTTCCCCAAATCCATATTTTCTAAAACTTTAAACATAAATGACCAGTTCAAATTGTCAAAAGCCTTCTGTGCATCAAGAAAAATCAATGTTGCTTGCTTTTTGTTGTGTTGTTGAAATACTCTATTACAACCAATACAATTCTTTGTTTTTTATTGTCTTTTTAGGTAATGATCCACACTGATAGTCCTGAATAAAGTCCTGTAAAATCTTCTTTAATCAGCCAATATTGTTGTAAATATTTTGTAATCATTATCCAACAATGAAATTAGTCTATACTTCTTGGTTGAAGTCAAATCTTGTCTTTCCTTTAGAAGTAAGAAAATATTAGATTCCAGGATTCTGGCATAGCAGATTTTTCAAAATAGAGTATACATTTTAAGTTGTCACTACATATTAAATGGTTATGAAAATTGATATTCAAAACACTTATAATATAAATAGAATCTAGGTGCTATTCAATAAATGCTCAAATTACACAACAGGTAGGGATCTTATCAATTCACAAGACTAATTATATGAGATTGCAGTAAATTTGGACAGGTTTGAAGATTGGGATGAGAAGAACCAGATGCCCTTTAACAGGGAGAAATATAAGGTTTTGCATTTAAAGCGAAAAAAAATAGGACACATAAGGGATGGGAAATTAATGGCTTGGAAATGCCATATCTGAACATGACTTGGGTATAACCATTGGCAAAATGAACATGAGTCAGTAGTGTGAGACAACTGCTAGATGTTCTATCCTACATCAGAGGAAGATCATATAAAAAAAATGTGAACTCTCTAGTCTACATTGGTGAGACCACACATGGAATACTGTGTACAATTCTAATCACATTTTCAGAAGGATAGTAACAGATTAGACATGGTTCAAAGAAAATCAATGAAGATGATATGGGAACTTGAAGACATACTCCATGAAAATAGGCTGAAGGAATTAGGAATGCTTCGTCCAAAGAGCAGAAAATGTGAGGTAGCATCATGATCAGAACATGATGTTCAGATACCTAAAAGAAAGCTATAGGGAAAAGATCTATTTTTCATGGCCACAGAAATTAGAACCAGAAATAGTGGGTACAAGTTGCAGCTACTTAGATTTTTTTTAAACATAAGAAAACAATTATTGACAGTAAGAAGTATACAATAATCTACCTATAGTGATTGTAGGTTTCATGTATGGTTTAATTGATTTTCCTGCACATTTCAGCTGATTTGACTAGATGATCCTTTTGGTCCTTCAACTCCACAGATTTATAATTCTACTGGATATGGACAAGCAGCACTGGACAGCTATTTTTTGGGAATGCTGTTGGATTTCTGCACTCACTACAAGTTTGAACTTGGTGACTTAAAAGTCTATTTCTCAATTTATTACTTCATTAGAAATAATTAATTTGAAGAAGCAATACTGAGTAGAAATAGTGTCTGCCTCATAGAAAACACAAGAAAGAGAGCAAGAAAAAAGAAAATGAGACTAAATTCCACCGTTATTGGGACAAAGAAATTCGCATGAACATTCACGCACTGACTTGTAGTTGTTGGAACATTGGTAATAATTAAATCCATATCTGGGCTTTACAGAAATAGTGTCAAAATGGTTTATACTATAAATTACAGTGAAGACTACAGAATATGTTAATATATAATTTTCAAAATATCTGTAAACATTAGAACTAAAAAAGATTCACTGATAATAATAATACACTGATTAAAGAGCAGTTTATAGCACAGTAAAATGAAAAATATCTTTATTACAGGCTTGACTATGGAAAACAAAGAAGCCAGGCAGACTTTTTGAGAAGGGTATTCCAAAGATATAACACCAGAACTGAAACAGACCTTTGTTTGAGTATCATCTGTAAAATCTGAGAGATCCTACAGAAGTTCAAATCATAAGTTGATATGTACATAATTCAATTTATAACAAATGCTGGCCAAAAAAATAGATAAATATTCTGTACCATTTATGATAGTAAAGTGGGCTTAGACCCTGGTCATTGTATGGACAATAGCTTCTATCTCACCCTCTTCTCTTAATAATGCATAGCTCTTCCAAGGACATTCGATGATCTTGATTCAGTCTATCCATTTTTTCTGTTGTCTTCTACTTCTTTTTCCTTCAACTTTCCAAAGCCTAATCATTTTTTTCCTCTTTTATCATTTGCTTGCATCATATGTTCAAAATAGATGAATTTTGGTTTGCTGATTATCATTTCAAGGCAGCTATTAGTTTTTCATTCAGACCGATTGACTGGTTGTTCTTGTAATCCATGTTCTTAATAACTATTCATAATTTGAAAATACTTATCTTCTTTTTTGCTCTTTTACTGCTTCATAGATGAACAGTTCGAATAGAAAAACAATGCTGTAACTATTCTGATCTTTCTTATCATAGAAATGCCCTTATCTTTCATGACCTCTCTGAGTTTGTCAATGTCTTCCTCCCTAGGATTAATGTTTTTACTGCTCCAGCATACTATCCATCTTTATTTATTATTAAGTCCAGGAAAACAAAACTATCTAGTACCTTCACTTTATCATGGTCAATTGTGACCAAGCTGGTTGACATTATCTTTGTCTTCTTATTTAATATTAACATTTTTCACTTCCCATTTTTGTTTTTATAATGAGATCTTCTAAGTCTTTATGTTCAGCTAAAAAGAGGTGTCATATGCATATCTCAAATTGTTAAGTATTTCGACATCTAGTTTTGATTCAAGCTGTCATCTTATCCAATCTTGCCATTCATGTAATATATTCACCATACAAGTGAAGCAGCTATGAGAATAATATGCATCTATGCCATTCTATCTTCAGAACCAATCAATTTCACCAAACCTAGTTTTTACAATACTTGTGGTTTTATACAAAAAATATTTTTTGATAAACAGCATACCTGTTCTTAATAAACATTTTGGTATTATCAACATAAAGGCCTTGTTCTAAGCAATTTATAGTAGAAGAGGTAAATTTCCTATGTAGCTTCCCATACTCTTTGCATTATTCATCTTGTATTATGTTCCTTTGGTTGTCTGAAGCCTCTATTCATTTGCTGTTTATCCATATATACAGTAGTGCTCTGCAAGCTACATCGGCTGCATTGGCTGCCAGTGTGCTTCCAGGTCCAATTCAAGATGCTGCTTTTAACTATTAAAGCCCTTCATAGCATGGGACTGAGTTATCTGAGGGTCTACCTCTCCATGATTACATCAGCCTGTCCCATTAGATCCACATTTGGTGGATCTCAGATGCAGGCCTTCTCTGCCATGGTGCATGGAACATTCTCCTTCCCAAAGTCAGGTTAGCTTCATCCTTGTCATCGTTTTGGATGTGGTTAAGACTCAAGACCTGATTATATCACCAGATCTGTGGGGCCTAGGGAACTGGAAGCATTCTTACATTGCTCCATATGAACTTTTTTACTCTCTATGTAGCTTGTATGTTTTAATTTTTTAAATAGCATTTTTCATTTTAATATGGCTTTTATAATGATTATTTTATATTGTTGTTTTGTTGATTATTATATACTGCCTAGGGTTGCTTCTTGTTAGATGGGCAGCCATATAAATAAATAAAATATAGCTATTCTTTTTTTTGTAATATTTTAAGCAAAACTTTGCTCATAGGAGGACTGAGTCAAATAGCAATATGTATATTTTCTTGCCATCTATATTTTTCAATATAGCCATTTGTACTAATCTTTTCCAATCTATAGGTCACAAACTTACTTCATATTTATTGATATAGACTTGTGAGTACTAACTACCTTTTCTTCTGCAACTTTAAACAGTTCAGAGTATTTCATTTGTGCCTGCTGTTTCCATTTTGACAGCTGGTCTTTGCCTCTGATACTTTATAATGGAGTTGGTTCTTGAATGTAGTTTCTATCCGTGTGTTTCTGCCATTTGTAATGTTGTTTATAAAGTGTTTCAACACATTTTCCCATCTTATTTTAACCTTTTTTGCCTCTATTATATCTCATCTGTAACTTTTTTGAATGCTTATAGCTTATCTATAAATAATCCTGTGATTTTAAATTTTTCTCTAATCTTAAAAACATTTTCTTATTATTTATCTCTATTTGTTGACATTTGTGTTTGATTTTTTTTTTCCTTGTCCTTTCTTACTTGATGTTGAAAGTTGGTCTTCAGTCCTCAAACATCTTTCTAGTTGCTCAAGGCTTTCATCATCTATCTTTCTTGGCTTTTATCATAATTTGTTCTGAAAGTCCCTTGGATCTTTTTCTCTTTGAAATTTTGGGAGTATTTTTTATGTTTTAGTTATCCCAATTTCTTTCATCTCTTCTCATAATTCCTCAAATTCTCTTTCATATAAATCAAATGTACTGAATCTATTACACTGATCTTCCAATCTCACTATATGTAATCCAGGTTAAATCTATTTGGTGCATCTTCTGTCTAGGTTAGCAAATTTAATCCATATATTTGACACCAATAATTTATGAGGTTTCATGGTCTATGCTTGGATTTATCCAGACTGACTGGATTGCTTTTTACATCTTCTGCCCTGTATTACCTAGTCAGCTTAATTCCGATATTGTCCATCTAGTGATGTCCATGTGTACTACCTATGTTTGCGTTAGCAAAATAATTGTCTTCAGAAAACTTAACTGTGTCTTGCATGATCGTATTTATTCACTCCAAATCTTCCTAAAATTCCAGATTCCTCAGTTTCTCCATTATTTGCATGCCAATCAGGAATTAATTGTACTAAATGTCTTTTAGATGTTGATTGAGATTCTCAGTCATCCAGTTAGAGTCATGGTAACTGGACTTTTTTGTTGGTTTGAAATGTTGCACTGTTTATCCAAGTAGTTTCTTCAGTCTGAGCAAGTTGGTTAGGGGGACTCAGCTTCCAGATCTGTTCTAGATGTTAACATTGAATTCTTCAGTGTCTTCCATGATTTGTTTCTGTGGTAGGAACATATCCTTATATTGTATAACATCAATATTCAACGAATGCCCACTAATTTTAATAGATATCGTAGCAAGACACATATTTACTGCAGCAATGTTTTTTTAAATACTGTCGTTCCATTCTTATATATGACCTGATGACCTGATGATGTAATTATCTGATTTAACATGCCTCATTCTGTCTAATGTAAATTAACTTATTCCCCAAACATCCAATTTTGCATGCTGCGTTCCATCTTCAACAATTGTAGGTTTTCCCTGGCTTTGGGTTATCATATTCCAATTGTTTGTGAAAATGAAGAATTCCTGTTTCAGCACTAATAACCCAGTGACTATGCTTCTTTATAGTTTTGGTCTAGGGATGTCACCATTTTAAAATCTACTCATGAAAATTCAACATTCTGTATTCTTCCCTGCCAAGTTCCTTCCAACTCTGGAGATTTGTCTTATTTAATACAGTTGTTTCCAGCTTGTCATTGAGATTGATCTTGGAGTTCCTTCTTGTAGGTTATGTGATTTCCTTCATACCTACAGAGGCTTAATCTGCTTCACCACCACTGTGGATTACTCTTAGGTTCACCTCTTCCTTTGCAACCTTTCCAGCAGTTCCTTCCAGCTTCACTCTCAGGTAATTGAAGTGACTGAGGTTTCCTACCATGACCTGATGGTAGTTTC
Source organism: Oxyrhabdium leporinum (assembly GCA_032468155.1). Taxonomy (NCBI): domain Eukaryota; kingdom Metazoa; phylum Chordata; class Lepidosauria; order Squamata; family Cyclocoridae; genus Oxyrhabdium; species Oxyrhabdium leporinum. The sequence goes on along the minus strand of JANHFL010002049.1, from coordinate 43,406 downwards.
CCAGGAGGAATGACATACAACATAAATTGGGAATTTAGGATTTGTTTTGTCAGCTTCCACAATTAATATGGTCAAATACCATTGAATATCTATCTATCTATCTATCTATCTATCTATCTATCTATCTATCTATCTATCTATCTATCTATCTATCTATC
>JANHFL010002049.1:0-26510 GCA_032468155.1 Oxyrhabdium leporinum | reverse complement strand
CAGATTCACTTAACAACCATGTTATTAATTTAACAATTCCAATAATTCACTTAATAAATGTGGTGAGAAAAGTTATAAAACAGGGCAAAACTCACTTAACAAATTTCTCACTTAGCAACATAAATTTTGGGCTCAATTGTGGTTGTGAATTGAGGACTACCTGTACCTGAGGACATGGATAAGTTAAAGGCAAAATCTCTACTCAATCTATATGACAACTGAGTTGAGTGAAAGTATTTTTCATCTTTATATACAGTCTGGTATATATGTGTTTTATTTATTATGTTTATTATTTGTAAGAGGACCTTAAACATATGTTGCATTGTAGAGGGGGTTCATTATTCTTCAGTTTCTGTGCCAGCTATGTTTCTTACTGAAATTCCTCTTTATTATTCTTTTGAGAAAATTATGAGTACTTTACTAATTATTTTAAGATTCACAGCACTTCGGTTGATTTTGCCTTAAACAATTAACATGAAATATTATTTTAGCTAGTTTAAACATGAGCATTTAGTGAAGATCAAACTGCTTGCATTATAACTGAGATGTCTTGCCAAATACTAACCACCAAAACTATACAATATTTATAATTCTAGTGGTCAAAGGTGAGGAAAATAAGATGCAGCTGTTGAAGAGGGACATTGTAGGTTGGATAAAATTAAAATTGGAAGGAGGAAGTGTGTGACGTTTTATATGAAAATATATTTTATTCTTTATACTGTTTCCATCTTTCCTTAAAACACTAACAGAATACACAATGGACTGAGAATCAGTGTCTCCACTAGATAATTGACAGTTACGCTGAAACTAGGTTAATCAAGTAAAAATAGAAAATGGCAGAAAATATTTTACTCAAACTTCCTCAAATCCCCCCAAAGTTACCCAGACGTAATCCACATATCAAAGGATAAGGACAGCAAACACAAACAGACTTAATTAAATTAGGTCTCCCATCGGAACTGTATGTTCACAAGAATAAGCATACTTATACACACAGATGTCCCTCAAGTGTCACCCTAGAATCAGCACCTAAACACTTCCACATCCAGGACAAACTTCCCTTTATAACTGTGTCACTGTACCCCATTTCTCTGCAGCTGCCCTTAAAGGCAAACCCTTTACTTTTAGGAATAAATATTTCTACTTTCCTCACAGCTGTCTGGATCTCATTTTTATTTATAGTTGCACAATCCCGGCTCAAGTTGGAACCTCTATTTATTCTTCTAACAGAAGGAACAAATTAAAAATGATTATTTTAAGTTTTAATTTAAGTTAGTATTTTAATGCAGGTTGATAGTATGATAGATTTGCACTACAGTGAAACAATTACTAGAGAGTACAATTATTATAAATGAGCAAAGAAAATATTTATAAAAATTATCAATTGCTATGGTAAACTTAATCAACGGTCAGTAAATATGACAGCAGTGAGGCATCTAAAAAGTTTATTTCTGACTTTTTAAATGCTTTTTTAAAAAAATTACATTTTATGACTCTGGAAATAAATGGTTAAAACAGTATGCAATAATGTGCATCATTTGTGTAAAGGTGTTGGATAATGGTAAGTGCATGTGTTTTGGAAATGTTTGATATTTTCATGCCAAAATTCTGAAAAACAGTACATTGTCATATTGTCGCTGTGATTGTTGAGTCCTTAAGTGTGGTTGATGGACTAAGTTTATCTAAAAGACCCTTTAAGAAAAGCTCTTGAAATATGATTACAGAACTGAGGTGCCATCATTTGAAAGTGCCTAAGGCAAGTTCCTTTGAAAATTGCAGCTGTAGAGGGACAGCAAGAGAGCTGCACAGCCCTTAATTGTAGTGTTTTTCCCTCAGGATTTGCTCCCCCCATCAGTTTCTCATCTGATACCAGCACGAAAGAAAGCAGCAATTGGAGTCCTTGTCTGAATTATGAAAATGTGATTCTGAGTGACTGTGATCAGTCCCAGTGACTGTCAGCTATAATGGCTTCATGTGCAATGAAGGGGCTTCTGAGAAGTTTCTGGATATGAAAATGTCATGAATTCTACTAATCATATATATGTGTAAAATCATACATATTCACAGTAAGAAATTTAACATAAAGAAACTCAGTTTGTCTTATTTTTTTCCATTCAATTATGAAAAGGATTAAGTAAAACAGATGTATCTGTGCTCTAACAGTATTGAATAAGATATTTATGAGAACTTCCTTTTTGATCATATATTCAAGTAATCCTCATTAATGTAACTGTACAGTATAATAATACAGACTTTCTATTTTCTTTCCCTTTCTACTTAGGGAATATATGACTATATCTCAACACAACTACAGCATAAATAGGCACTAGTATTATTTAATCTTATTTAGTTTTGGTAGTTTTAACAGAATCATGATGATAATCACTATTTATTTTTGAAACATTTTAGAGCTTTATAATTATTACTTCTAATATTTATATTTCCTAACGACTCCAAAGTAGCTTTTTCTATATGACTTTCTATATGACTTTCTATATGACTTACAGTTTTTCCTATTAATTCACATTCTGAGTTTTGAACATATTCTATCCAATAAAGATTTTTTACTGTGCTTCCTGTGCCAGCTCTGTTACTTGCTTCTTACCGTCAGAAGCTTTTCTCAGGTACACTGCATTGAAGAGAAGCTTTCCTCAGGTAGACTACGCTGCTTTGCAGCTGTTTTTTTTGACTGTAAAAGAATAATACATAGTACAAACACTAAAACTTATGCTTCTATTAATATTTATCAAAATAAAAACGGACCCAAATTTTAATATTATATTACCTTATCTGTGGTGTAACATTATAAACAAAATATTTTAACCACATAATAAAATTAATTTAGTCTAAATTTGTATTGTTTTTAGTTTTTAATTAAATGTTTTTGACTTTGGTTGCTGCTGCTTTTTAAACATTGTTTTGTTCTTGTAAAGGAGAACATTCGAAGTCCCCAGGATAAAACAAGTTGTTAGTAGCTTTTATAACCTAACTAATAGTTTTCCTTCAATCCATTTATTCCCTTTACCAAGCATTATTCTGCGTTTTATATTTGAGTAGTTGTAGGAAATTTCCATCTGCAAAATGTATATTATAGAAAAAAATAGAATACTGTTCTCTGGTGTTCTTAATGTAGGAATTGTAAGACACAGTTCTCCTACATTACTTACAGCTAGTGTACAATTAAATCTAAAATCTGTTCTGTAGGAAGCAATAATGTGTGGCATCTACAGATGTCAGTTTTGTATCATGCCCTGAGGCAACATTGATAGAATTAATAGGAAGACGACTGAATCGCCTTGCTTTTTTAAAACTTTTGCAGTCTGTTAACATTTCAGGGTAGAATCACCACTATTGGCACATGGCCAATCATTAATTCTTATGTTTGTTATATTAAGTCAAGGAATATTGTTTGGCTGAAACCATTTTATCTAGCTGGTTTCCCAAATATGAGGTTTTATTATTTTACAGCTATTACATTTTTTAATACAGCACAATTTACATACTCAGTTTGTTTTGCTTTTTCATCATTTTGTAACTAATTTTATAATTGCATAATTAATTAAATGTAGCATTTGTTATTTTGTTTAAACAGTAAATGACTAATTTTACATGTATTACTTGTATTTGTAAACTCAAAAACTGAACATATAAAATAACTGTTTTCATTTCTGGTAACTGTCCACATATTATTTTGATGTATTTTCCCTTCCTAGTTATATAAATGCATTTCCATGATTTATGCCTCTGCAAATATTAATTTGAATTAATACTTAGTTTAAGAATTTATATATTATTTTCTCTGTATTTTAAATATATGGTAACATAGTTTATTCAATAGAAACCTTGGAACAACGTATATTTTTCCTTACTTTCCAATAAAGATTTTTCTATACCAAGTTTCCCTTTAAAATTTTTACTCTGTTGAAAAGCAAGAATCCCTTTTATTTGTGTCAGTTTCCTAACTTCCCTGAATTTAAATGTGCCTAGCGCTCTTTCAGTTTTTATCATTTCCATCGTCTGTTAAGTAAAGATAGAGATTGCCATCGGGCCTAGATATCCAGTGATGTTGGTGAAGAACCTGCTAAATGTTTGTACTGTTAGGAAAATGAATGCTGCTCTCCTGCAAATTATATGTTTTTAAGTTTTAATAGTGATGAATAATGACTTTAATGGGTTTTTTTATTTCTTGTATATCTAAGGTGGCACTATAACTCACATTCTCCTGTTTTCTAGGACAGCATCAACCTATACCAAGAAAAATGTATCTAACAAAAATACTAACAAAACTCTTTACGCAAAACTCTAAATACCTAATTAAAAAAAGCAAACTAACCTCCATTCTCTAAAATCCCACTAAGAATTGGAGGAAAAAGAAGAAGAAAGGGATAGAAAAGAAAAGAAAGAAAAGGGGGAAACCCCAATTTTTTAACTGATAAGTTTAAGCTTTCAAACCAATGAATAGACTGTTGTGTTCCTTTTGTGATTGAGTAGTCAGATATTCTTTGAGGTAACGAATAGCCATTTCTAGATTGTAAAATGTTCTTATACCAGTGTCCAAAGATAAGAAAAGCTTTTATTAATGCCTCACCTAGAGGTCAGCTTGGTGAAACTCTTCATGCTTCTGATTCATTCTGTAAGGTAGATGTGGAAGGAATATCAGTTGCTTTTCTCCATATTCCAAATGTGCTGCAATTCTATAGTACTTGCAGTATCTTATTGGAAGTCTATTTCTGCTTCTCTTGGCTGATGCTACAGTTTCTCCTCTTTAGCATTTCATGTTATCTTCTTTGGATTTGAGTCTTCTTTTCTTCTTTAGATGAAATTTCAGTTTTCAGACGCACATTTCTAGTTGCAATTCTCACATATGTCTCTGTTTTTCTTTTATCAGGGAGGTGGGTGACAAGTGGAAAAAGTACAAAGATCCATGAGGTTTTTGGATTAGTTTTTATCTTGTAAAAAATTATACCCGTTGACAATGAGACTTAAACTGAATGCTTCCTTCAAACTAAGCTCAACTCTTAGAAATTTAATGATTGAAGAATGTATTCAGGAAATGGTTTGCCATTGCTTTCTTCTGTATTTCTTATTTTTTTTTACTTTTTAGTTCAGTCTACAGTTTTGGGATTTCCTGGCAGTCTCTGGTTTCAACCCAGTTTAGCTTCCAAGGCTATATAACACTGCTCAGATAAGGCCATTCAGAGGGCAGTTAATTCTAATACGTATATTTTAGGAAATCTGATTACTTGAAATGTTGTAGTGTCTATGAAGATACATATAGCATAATAGTGGTATATTATAATTCTGGATTGGCCATGAAAGAAATTTTATGTCTCAGATTTGCCTAAGTCTAAGAAGACAAGGATCACATATGCTGTACTTAGTGCCACAGAGTCAGTTTCCAATAATAAAAAAAAATGAATGGGATAATAGCTTGTTGCTGTGTTCTGGTATTCCATGCCTACAGAAAATAAGTAAATGATAAATAGAAGAACTATACAATGTGGAAGAATTTGCAGTATGGAAAAATTTGCAGACGTTCTACATGGGCAATAGCATGCTACAGAACATCAGCCTCAAGCATAATCTGTATTTATGCTATATCTATGAACCTTTATAGACAGAGAAGCACTGTTAGAATAAAATGATGGATAACATTGCCTTCAAATGAATATCTGTTTTGTGATTGGTCAAACCCACCATGGCAACTATTTTGTATCTAGAATGTGGTTTCAAAACTTTAACTATATACAATTAAGGACTATCTTCAGCCTCTATTATTCTTAACTGCATTTATGATCAAGAAACGAAGGCAATGCTATGTTCTTTAGTATATTAGGACACAATTTGATTTGAAAATAATCTGAACCTTATGCTTTGCTCTTTTCTCCTGAAAGCTGAAGTGCCTCTAAAACACTTCTTCCAATTAATTTTTAAAGCATGTATACTCTTGCTACTTGTCATCCAATCATCATAAAAAAGATATCTAAATTTCTTATGCTTATGCTCCTTAAAGGAAGAAATGATAGCTATATAATCTTTATAAATTAAAACCAAGCATGCATTAAATAAAATGTTAGAATTAAAATGTATGAAAAAAACCTCTTGGAGTATTGTTTTATGAGCACTGTTGTTGGAATGGGCTGTGCTATGGAAGCTTTCCTGTCTTTTTGGTAGCTGTGCTTCCAAGGAGAACAAATAAAGAATAAAGGAGCTGCACTAATTCATGAGAAGACAGGAATGGCTGTAAGTGCAACCCCACTGTCAAACTATCAGTGAATCCAGAAGGAGTAACTTTTTAAATACTTTTTGGGATAAGATTAGTCAACAAAGCAGAAATATTCTGCCAGAATGAGGAAGTTGTAGGTATCCAGTTTTTACTGACCTGTCCAGCAGCCTACTTGGCTTGTAAATGATGATTTCTGGAAGCGCTAAGGAGCATCCAGAGAGCTTCTATACCATTTCAAGATATTTTAAGGAAAAATGTTTAAAAATAAACTGACACTTTTGAAATAGGATAGCAGGATTTAAAGAGTAGTATGCTTAAATTTCTTTACATAAAAAATAGTTCAGACTGACCACACTCTGCACGTTTGTAATTTCATCAATCCAAATAATCCCAAATTACTTGTAGTTGGAATAGCTAAATGAAAATTTTCTGTACAGAGCAGATGTTGGGAGGTTGGGAAAAGGCAAAAAGACGATAATAGGGTAACTGTCAAATACAGCTTATGCCAAGTCAGTCCTGTTTGGGTTGCTTCAAGGGGAGAGGGGCTCTTTTTCTTTGGCTCTTCAAGTTTTAAAATTTTCACTGTTGTTTTTGTAGTAAGTGCAGTGGTAAGTAAGCAAAGGAGATGAGAGAAAGACAATTGGGATGCTGAGAATGAGTTGATATTTCATGAGTAAAACCCGGGTTAATATAAATCATAGTTTAATGATATATCTTGACATGATTAATCTCTGTCTTTAGGGAGTCAATACGTTGCAGTACAGGTCCAGTTTTCTGAAGAATTCTTAGACTTCTCGATTTTCTAAAGCTTTGGCTTTGTTTTTACTGAAAAGTTTTGAAACCCACTTCCCAGATATTCCACAAATGGTTATTAGGCTGATCTCAGAAAAATTATCTATAACTCTCAGTTTTTCTAGTGTGGTAGCCAGTACATAGTTGCTATGGAACATATGTTTCATCAGCTTCCTTAATATCCTTACAGAACTGAATGAGCAGCCTTATTTCTGTCTGCCTTCATTCCTGGTTCATTGCAGTTCATGAAGGCTATAGCCTGTTGCTTTCTGCTTTATTTTTCTTGTATCTATTTAGAAGAAAAATAATTATCGGATTGAAATTTGCTAATTAAAACCATTTTCTAGTATTTGGTTACTGTAGTCTTTGATGTATCTCTGACAGGACCATGAAATGCATGGGGTGTCTATAGGGACAGAATTTGCTGAACATGCTGCTTTGTAAATGCGGGAACACAGTGTCGCAGCAGCTCATGAATATGAAACGCCCATGATGCTACCTCAGTGGACTTGATAACACAGATGAATCCTGTCATGTGCTAAATGAGACCAATTTCTTTCATTTAACTTCATCTTCAATCAGACCCTCTTCCATTTGCCTGCTTAAAATTCCCTAAACGTGATGCAGAAGGTAACAGTGCTTAGTAAAAAAAAAAGTTTTGCAGTCGTAAGGAAATTAGAATTGCATGTGGCTGAAGTTCCATGCCTTAAAAATCAACTTCTTTTATATAAATTAGATAAAGAAAGTTTTTGTTTTAAAGATTCTCGTTGCATAAAATGGGCCAGTTAACTTTTCAAATCTCTTTATTTTATGTCTTTTGATTTTCTAGTTTGTACATCAACATTATAAACATAGCATTGTACATAAATATCATTTACATTCTTGCACTCTGTTTCTTGCATTCTGTAGTTATAATAAAAACTAGATTATTACTAGGAGACTTTTTCATTCTAATTTGGCTACTAAAAATAGCAAGTCAATAAAGTAGGATCAGAGTCTATCTCATAAATTATTTGAGGCAGGCTTTGATTATTGAGAAAATTTGAAAAAGTACTGTAAGATACTGAATAGTTTTTTAGCTTTGAATGTTGCTCCACAATCTCTTGTAAAATTGAATGATTCTGTAATTTGAAGATATAGAAAAAAGGCAGAAATAATGTTATATAAATATAAACATAATTTAGTTTCTGACTTCTCGTAGATCAACATTGTGAACGTTATGTGGGAGTACAGCTGCTAAGGAATTGATTTTAACAATGAGCATATGAGCAAATCTATGTATAAATAAATATATTCAGTTCATAAACATACGGCATGAAAATTTGATTATTAATCTGATAGGGTATTGGATGTGTCCTGTCATCCTAAAATATGGCTGGGATATCTATAGCTTTGTAGATGTTACAGTATTAATCCATTGGCTTCCTTTGTTAAGACTGATGGAGTTTAGTTTAGTTTTTGGAGAGCCGTGCTGTATCCTTCCATTCCTAACATAAGATTGTATGCCATGAAACAAGTTTCAGGCAAAGAAAGTAATATAAATCATAATGATCTTTTGTCAAGGAACTCTAGTCCCTCTTTTTCAGTCTTATTCTGTACACAATATGTGTCACTCAGTTCTTTTAGAAGGGTTTGAACCCATAGTTGGAAAATCTAGACACTTGTTGCTTCAGACTCAACTAAGTACCATTTTCCATATTTATTTTAATTACGTTCAATATATTTTAGTCAGCCTAACAATAGGAATTCTCTAGATAGTTCTGGAATGCTTAATCTGCTTATATTTGAGATGCAGTTAGTAGACTTCTCTGTTCCTCTCTCTAGAGTCACTTGTGTAAACCTATTTATTTATTTGAATGCAAAGGTTTCAGAAGTCAATGCTATTGATATTATTGAGAACTAAATAAAAATATGAAGGTTAACATTTTGCCTTAGATCAGCATTTCTGATAATTTGCATCTTGTACTCTGCATGCAGCAGTCTGAACCGTGTAGTTAATCTGTAATGAGTTAATTTGTGGAAGAACTTCCAAAGAGTTGGTAAAAGCCATTCAAGTCAAGTCTTTTCTTTTAGTCAGTACAGAAATTCTACTTAAACATATCAAGTAAAATGAAACACATGTTCTCTTGATAATTGATTTTACTTTTGAACTGAAGTTATCATTAGAAACTGTTTATTCTACCAGTCATTTTTTAAGGTTAAGGTTTCTAAGAAGAGACTGGACAGTCACTTGTCTGAAATTGTATAGGTTCTCCTGCTTGAGCAGCGGGCTGGACTAGAAGACCTCCCAGGTATCTTCCAGCTCTATTCTATTCTATTCATCTGGAATCTGCCTGCCTTATTGGAAGTTAGGTTAAAGTGGATCTTGCCTAATGAAGAATAAAGTTAAACTGTTGCTTTCCATGTAAATTTTGCATTTGTTTATTCTAAACTTAATTTTATTATTTTTAGCCCATTTCTTCATTAGTAACATTTAAAAAATTTTTTTGACTAGATTAGCTGTTTTATCAATTTTGTATCAGCTGCAATTTGGAAAACTATTCCTTCTTCCATGTCATTTGTTTAAAAAATAGAAAGTACAGTGCCCAGGAGTTCATCCTGTAGTCTAATACTCCTTCCAATTTGATGATGAACATATTTAAGCATTATTTGAATATATGATTTGAGCCAGCTATGCATTCTCAACTGATAACAGGGTAAAAAGTCCTCTATGAAAGATAAACACATTGGGTTTACTAATTAATTTTAGGACTAATCATAGTGTACATTTCAATATTTTTTTTACTAAAGAATATGGTTGACTTCAAAAAATTGTAAGAGCCTCCAAATAATAATACTGAGCTGTTAAAGAATATTTTGTAGGCAAACATGATTTTTTTTTAAAATCTTGATTTTTTTTCCTCATTTCATGTTTTGTGAGTCTTGGTTTGTTGTAGAGGACTCATTCCATCAGTTTAGAATAACCATCCTGCTTTTAGAATAACCAGTACATGATAAATTCAGTTCAGCCTTGATCGACTGGCAGTCTCAGTCCTGTGGTGAAGCAGTTGGATAGCCATCACTGTATTCTGTGCTCACAGCAGGCCTTGCAACATTAAATGAGTTGTATAAATTGACCTCAATTCATTACTTAAATTAGAAGTTGCCCTGTGGTCTGTGAATTTTGTCTGTTTGCTTTAATAGCTGCTGAGTTGTTTAGTTTTAATTTCTGGCTCTTAGCATGTGCAGGCATTGCTGCTCTGATCCAGCATTTTTGGATAACCAAAGCGTCTTAAAGGCATTCAAAAACCAAGTTTCTCTATGAAAGAATTGGGTCTTAAACACAGTGTATGTGACTTATTCAAGACCTGGATACACATAGTCCTCAACTGACAACTCTGATTGCACCTGCCCATTACGGTTGTAAATCATGGTGATTGTAAAGCAGGTCACCCAACTGATTTTATCTTTTCTGCTGTGGTTGATAAGAAACACCACAGTTGTAAAGTGAATGCCATGGCCATTATGAGAATCCATTTTTTGCTCTGCAGCATTTTGCTTAAAACCAGAAGTAAACACTGGTTTTCAGCAAAAACGTCATAAATCACGGGCACATCACAGGATGCTGCAAACGGCCGTAAATGCAGGCCGGTTGGTGATTGCCTGAAATGTGATCACATGATCAGGGGAGAGCAACCATCAGAACTGGATCCTAAGCACCTTTTCAGAGGTCTATTGTAACTTTAAATGGTCACTAAGTGACTGATTTGTAAGTCGAGGACTATCTGTATTGGATAGGTGAATCCTACTGATTTAGCTGTTGTCCATTTCTGCCAACTGATATTTTTATTCAGCTAGAACAGAGAACTTTCATCTAACAAATGGCCACATATAGGTTTGAGAGGTATTAGAGAGTATACTTCATGGTGGACATAGTCATTTAAAATAAAAAAGTTAAATATAAATAACACTCAAACCCAGCTATAAAGTAACGCACACATCTAATTCAAAAGCTGCTCGCATGCACTCATATGTTCAAACATACATATATTGCTAGAATCATACTATATTAAATAAATCATTTTCTTTTAATAATTTACTTACTATTCTCCAATACACACACATACACATACACACCATTAAATTGTAAAAACTAGAATGTACTATATCAACAACAGGAAGATGAGCCTGAAGTTAAGAGTCTTTCTTCAAAAATAAAATATAGACAGAGATTTTTTTTTAACTTAACTAGTTGACGCATCCTGTCCTCCCAGGTAAAACTATCCTGGAGATTTTCTTCCTCATAAAAATGTATACAGTACATGTGCTGTACACGTGCTTATATGTATTTATGCCTATTAGAAGCCACATTCCCAAAAGGCAGGGCTGTAACAAAAATGAATAAATATTAAATTGTATTAATATCTATTGATTAAAATTCATTGTCTATAAAATAAGGTTCTCCAATTATATCCAATAAAATCACCAGGCAGGTAATCCATTTTAGCTGCAATTAATCTTCAAAGGCATGCATACTTACCTTCCTCACATTTGTTTGTTTTTAAATAGCAATATCTATTCTTAGTTACTGTAAGATAATCTCTTCCCATTCGAGGAAAAAAAATGTGTTATGGCAAAATGTGGTACTTTATTCTCTATTTATAATTCATTCCAAGCCCAGTAGAGGGAGCTAAATCAGCACAGAGGAGCGGATATTCTCAGGTCTGAAAATAGGGTGATTGAGGGTTTTTTTGAGTTTTGGGAACAAAAAGAAGACAGGAAGAGACAGATTGATGTTGCAAAATAGAGAAGAGAAGAGCAGTAATTCAGATCAGTCCTCAGGGAAGACCTATTAAAAGACAGACCAGAAAAGTAAAACAGCAGTTGTCTCATATATCAAAACTCAAGCCACTCAAATATGTTATTAATAACTTACAATTCATATTGAACAACGGCACTGCACTTTCTCAGGGCTGGGTGATAGGCCCAAACTTGCATATGTTCAATCATCTTACATGAAGTGGATTCTCCCAGACAGTCTGAAGAAACATGAAAATAATGGTAACATGGGAATAAGAGCTTGCAAAAAACAGATGTGTATTACCAGCACCATCTTTTTGTACCAACAGTACCGTTACAAGTCCCAACAATTTTGTACACAAGGTAAGATATGTCTTCACATGCTGTTTCTCTAATTGATCTATCCCATTTTCTGCCAGGAATGCCCCTCTGGGATCTATGTAGGACAAACAGCCATACTTTGCACAAAATAATTAATGGACGCGAGTTTGACATCAGAACTCATAAAAAGGACAAAGTAAAAGTGGAGCATTTTAATCCTTCAGGACACTCCATTGCAGATTTCAAAGTTCTGGAACAAATAAACATCTTCAGCACAATTGCGTAAGAGATTGATGGATTCTCATAGTGTACATCAAAAGGGTTCATACTATCTGAGAAGGTATTAACAAACACAGTGGGATTTTAACACATTAAAAATATTATTTGATACGGTACTTGTAATCTGCCACACATCTACAGTAATCTGTATTGCATAACTATCCTGTCATCCCTCACTTTTCTCCCCATCTCAGTTTAAATCCTACTTCATTTTAGCCATTCTGTGCTATCTGGTGAGTGAGCCGTAGTTCATGAAAGCTTGTGTCTTTTCATGAAATGTGTTACTCAGAAAATGTAGCTCTTTTGATACTGTGCTGCCATATCAAATTTTTCCTGTTGCTGAATGTTATTATGAAGTTACAAGGAACAGAAAGGCAGGATAGAAATGACAGAGAAAGAAAGTGATGTGGTAATGTGAAGTATAGCAGAGTGCAGTTAAAAATACAGTGGAAAGTGGGAATAGGAGGCAAGGGAAGGCTGTGGCAAGGCAGGAAATCATTGTAGAATGCAGTCAACCTGTTGGGCTGTAATTGTTGCATTTGTGAGCAAAATGCAGTCTTGTAAAACTTCAATTCTGTTACTGCGCATATTTTATCATCATGGGATAGATTTGCTAAAGAAGGAATCTCAACAGCCCCATTTCTTTTATATTCATTTAGCTATGAGCTAAAAACCACTCTGCTTTAGGCAGCAAGTCCTTGGATAGTTGAGGAGCTGGAAGGTATAACTCTGCTGAGACTGTCCAAGCTGTCACTGTCTCCTGCTTTGGTTTGGCTCTGTTTTCAGCCTCTCTTTCATTCAGCCCCTTCACCAGGCATCCAATTAGAGAGAATTCCCACTGTGTGGGTTGCTCCAAACACTACCCTTGTCAAAAGAGCACGCTAACCCTTGCCCTAGTGCAGATGGACCAGTTCTGCTTCCATCAAGGTCAGAGGAATCTGCACAGGAGGAGGAGAAGGAATGTGAAGGAGAAGATGTGGTTGGTGCATTTGAAACTGTGAGGGGGGAAGTTTGAAAAAGACCTGGACATGGGTACTAGACTTCATAGGACAGGCACTTTTCCTGCTCTTGAATGTTAATTTCAGACAAGGCAGCGCTTAAACAACCAAATGGCATGATGCAAAAGCAGTTACAGACAAAATTTGAAATGCGCTTTGCAATCCTAAGATACCATCCTTAGTTAAGATAGTGTGTAAATGATTTATTCATTATTTATTAATCACACTGGTAGGCCACCCACAAAGCAATCCTCAGGAATGTACAGGTTGAAAATATTTTTAAAATTAACAATAAAAACTTCAGCTGAGCCTGCCAGTTCCCTAGCCATCTAACTAACTAACATCTAACTGGAACACCAAACTATTTAAGAGCTTATTGTGATTGAGGAATATTTCATTGTACTAAAAGGTAATGGAGCCTACGCATGTGCATGTCTTTATACAAGATAAATAAAGATGATTGTTCCATTCAAACATCCAACTATTTTTCTTTTGCTTTTATCTGTTGGAATATTTATTTATTTAACTTTTTTATCCTACCTTTATTATTTGTATAGATAACTCAAGGCAACAAACATATATAATACTCCTTCCTCCTATTTTCCCCACAATATCAACCCCGTGAGGTGGATTGAGCTGAGAGAGAATGACTGGCTCAAGGTTACTCAGTTGACTTTCATGCCTAAGGCAGAAGTAGAACTTCTGGTTTCTAGCCTGATGCTAGAATATACTTAATTTTCTTAGATAGCTTAAACTATTTGTCTGCTTCAACAGTTAAAAAATAAAAAGGAGGAGGATATTAGTTGTCACATAGGTTAGGATTATTGTTAGGACAGGGGAAGAGATTGTGTGTTCCTAAAGATGTTGATAACTTATGTTCTAATGTCAGCAGCTATCATGGCTACAGTGAAAGATATTTGGAATTGTAGTACAGCAACACAGTATCTTCAGATTTCATACACCAGTTTTAAGTTATTTTTTTGTGTAGAAACAAAATTTCTACAAATATATGTGCTGTACTTGCCTTAAGGTAAACGATTTGTCCATCTGATTCAGAATAGTATGCTCCAGTTGATAGAACCTCTTCCAAGCGGAGGCTTTCCCCATCACCTGATGTTTTTCACTTGAGACGCCAAGGATTGAACAAGGGGCCTTCCAACTGCAAACCTATGTTCTATCAATGAACTATGGTCCCTCTCCCAAAATAAACTTTGCAGATCTGTAATAATTCTTTCTTACTCATCTTTTATCTCTTGCAGATATACCAGTGATCCCTGACTTGGAGGAAGTACAAGAGGAGGACTTCGCCATGCAAGTAGCAGCTCCCCCTAGGTATAGTAACCCCAGAATTAGTTCTACTAGTTATTTGTCCTGCTGAGATCCACTTCTGCCCCACATGGCTGATTGTTGCACCGTGTGTTATAATAACGGCAAATGAGCTCTTCTGAAGGGAGGAAGTAGCTGCTGTAGCTGCTGAGTAAAGCTAATAATAGAAGAAGCTCCATATTTTAGACTTTCTAGTGAAGGATGGAGAGTGCTAATTTCATTTCTGCTCTAACCCCAATCCCAGCGTTCAGGTGAATAGAGTGCTGACCTACCGTGACTTGGACAATGATCTCATGAAGTATGCTGCATTCCAAACCTTGGTGAGTGCGGTCAGATGGAAACTGAGATTTATTTATATTTCTTCCAGGAAGAAGGGAGCAGCAACATTTATTATATTCTAATGTCCCTTTTTATTCTAATGTAATATATGTATATTTTAACTGTTGTTTTGATTGAGCCCTTGGTCTTGGAAGCCTAAATAAATATCTAGTCAGTTTATTTTCTTATTGTCTATGCAACATTTTTGATATTCCTTTTAATCATCTTTGGACATTCTGTAATCATATAATTCATTTGGCAGAATGTCTTTCAAGGCTTAATTTATTATTAGTTTATATTTGGGAGACAAGACTAGACACTGAGTTTTGGAAATTAGTGTACCCATCAGAGACCCTCACCCAAGAACAAAAGAATTCTCCAAATGTTTGTATGTTGTGATTGGTTTTGAAAGGATTTTGTGGGTGAGATGTTAGTGCATTTGGTCTGCTTTGCTCCCATTCTGGGCATATGTGTTTTTCAGAGAAGGAATGGGACTGTCTTGCTATTGTGGATAAAATGCAGATGTTGCTACTACTTGTTCTTTGAGCAAATACGATTTTAATGTGTTTTCATAGGATGGAGAGATTGATCTCAAATTGCTCAGTAAAGTCTTAGCACCAGAACAAGAAGTACGAGAGGTGAGTTTGGTTTTGAATATTTTTTGCTAGGCCTGTTCTTAAAGTTGGCATCGATTTAAGAATGTTTGTTTCACCCCATTGTTTCAGTTCTTCTCAGTTTCCTTAGGAATTTGCCTTATTGGAATCACAGCATGGTTTCATTACCACGTCTGGACAACCTTTTAATTCTTCTATGGGTTTTTTTTACTGGGGCTGAGAACCATCATATCAAGCAAGCAGGTAGTACCTGCGTAAGACTGAAGTCCAAACAGAGTGGAGATTGATAAACTATGCAAAGAATGATAAAATATTCTCACAAGAAATCCCCAACTTTTTCAGTTCTTCTTCCCCTAGCATTTTGATGAGGGGGATGCCACATGGTTGGGCTTTTTTGTGTAGATACAATGGAATGAAAGAAGTGAGCCCTTTTCACTGCACCCAGTTCCATGAAGTAGGTTTACAACCATGCCTGAATGAGCCCCAATCTATGTTTGGTCTGATTCAACCCAGGCATTCCTTCATATTGCATCACTATAGTAGTACATTGCTTCCTTTCTCTCAGCTCTCCGGTGCCAGTTGAGCTCTGCTAGATAGAAGAGGATACTTAGTGATGGTTTCAAATGATGTTCAACAGAGTAGCCAGGGATTCAATAGGACTCCTGATTCTGAACATGTTCAGAAAACTATCCATTTGTTTTCTGAGTTGGATGCCAATCTAAGACACACCAGGGAGTGATTTTTGTGACATTGGAAAGCTTACTTTCAGATCACTATCAGTTGAACAGGAAATTGACTTCATTGTGTGTAAGACTGGGGATGAGGTGATGCAAGATTAATGTCAGACTTTCAAGGTAGACCAGACTAGGGAACCAAAGTCATGCGGAACCAAAGTCATGCAGGCTAATATTACTTTTATTATAAAAATATAATAAACCGAATCTTGCAAGTCTGAATGTGTTCCCTCTCTTTAAGGAGGGTCTTATTTGAGGTATTTACTCAGATTACAGTTCTGGCTGTGACTCATATTTCTTTTATTGACCAGTAGTGGCTCTTCCTCCTGTTCTTCATTCCTTCTGCCTATTACAGGGCCTGAAATCCATCACAACAAGAAATACAGAATATTGCTTTGACGCACTAACAATCATTGCAGTTAGCTCAGAAAAACAGATTATTATGCAATGTGTGACAGTATTGCTCCACTATTATGGCCATCTAAACACCAAAGCAAATATTCAGAATTAGAACCTGTTGGTTGGAGTTTCATGTCAATGAGATGAATTCACATAGCCACCATTTCTGCACCTTCTGGCCCTAGCCTGCTGCATCACACATTATCCCAGAGGGTAGAATTGAGAGAGATTAACTTTCCTCTCTACCATTAATACCATTAATAGCACTTAGGGATTGGGTCCTTGCTGTAATGTATTTTCCCCCATTTGAACTCTGTCATCCTATTTACAAACATGTCGCCCCCATTGATAGATGTTTTACATTTGTTATTGTTCTTTGACAGGATGATGTCATCTGGGACTGGAACCATCTCTACACAGAGGTTGCCTCTGAACTTCTAAGTGAATGGGACTCTGGGCAATCAGAAAAAGAAGAGAACCTTATGAACAAGAATGCTTGAATTTTGATTGATTGCATAAAAGCACAGTTGTAGAGACATTCCTTTTTAGTATGATTCTTATTTGAGAAATTATTTTTGGCTACACAATGTAACAATAGCTATTTCAGAAATGTATCTAACAGAATTCAAAAGGAGTTTTGTATTGATATTCAAGTTAATTGGTTATACTTTTTATTAACTGGGCAATACTTTCAATTCTCTTCAGTAGGTAATGTTTTTCCAAGTACTTACATGCCTATTTTAAGATTTTTTTTTCTTAGATACATGTATGCCTCATTGTAAAATGTTATGCTTTATCCTCAGAGCTCTTATAGATAGACAAGTCTGGGATATTAAATTAATTTATTACCTTTCCTCACTTAAGTGGTGACTCTAACATATATTCCAATTTGTTTAAATGTACATGAATAATAAATGTGTAAAGAAGAGGCTACACAAACAAAAAGCAACACAAGTGCACCATACATCACATGAGCTTTTTGAATTTGGAAGGGAACTGGGAGTACCAGTTTCCTGTTCTAAAATATGCTGGACGTTGACTGCTTTCCCAAGATCATAATTTGTGAATTTATCTATGCTTATCACCCAAGTTAATAGTACACTTAGCAGTGTAGCGGGCAGTGAAATGGAGCTATTAGCAACAACAAGACCCATGTCTGTGCATAAGCAGCATATTGCAGATGTAAAAGGCAGGAAAATAATAAACTTTTTAAATTTTGAATTGGACTAGTCTAACTTCCCTCCAAAACCGGTACAGAATATTAGAAACTACTGAGCCACAACAGTAGGGAAAGCAGCAGGGATGAGCATATCTTTTCAAAGAGATTTGTCTGAATGTACAAAACCATCCCCTTGTTTCAAATTGCCAAAGTGGTTGTGGCTTTTTTCCAGGTTTTCCTGGTTCCTTTAGAACAGGGCTAGGCAGTTAATTTTCCCAAGAGGCCACATGAGAAACAGTGACTGTTGTGGAGGATAGAACCAATAGCTGCATAGGCACACATGCACATACACATGTACATTTGAAAAAAAAATAGTCACCTTCCAATATAAAGCAACACAGTTGGATTGCATACATGACATACACCTATTTACATTTGATTTCTAACAGAAGAACTGAGTTGCAAGGGAGCTTGGAAGTCTTCTGCTCCAACCTGCTCCAACAGGAAAGCCTATACCAGGGGTCCTCAACCCCCAGGCCGCAGCCTGTTTGGAACCTGTGAGAGTGCAGCTCCATTTGTGTGACCAATGGGTGCTTGCACGCACAGCTACATTTGCACGAGCGTCAGGTGCTTGCGATTGTGCTCAAAACTCCCATTTGTGAGAATGGCAGGCACTTTCTCTTGAAGTTCCATTTGCACATCAGCAGATGCTCACATTCGCAGCTCCATTTGCAGAAATCCACTCAGAAATAATGCAGAATTCCTCTCAGAAATATTCATATATCTCCTTGCATGCATGAAATCTCTGCTTAGAATCATCACCTCCCCCATCAGTATATAGTCTGGGAATTGGGAACTGGTATGGGAAATTACCACTTAACTGTTTTAAGGTGCTCTTCAAAAGCTTTGTCATTTTTTCTCCAAGTATCTCTTGGCAAACAGTTCAATATTTGTTTCTTCAGTCCAAAGCACTTCCAAAATAGGTGTCTAAAATTCTACACTTGCCATATTAACTATTTTTTAAATTTTGAATTTATATGTTTTAAAATTTGCAGAAAGTTGTGTTTAATTTACCCTATACAGTTTGTATTTTTTCTGTTCATGTAGGGATTCAGTGAAACATAATTTGACCTATGATGCTTAAATTTAGCAGGCAATAGTACCTGAAAACACAGAAAGAAAATGTGTTCACTTTTTAATTGCAAGCTGTGGGACTTAGAAGGGAAGGATGCTTTCTGTCTTTGATGTTAGGGTCAAATTTGGACCCGTTCTTTTCTCTAGTTGCATCCTGTGTCTTTGTCTTGCTGTTGTTTGCTTTTGTGTTCCAAAACTTGAAGGGATCTTGCTCTGGGCTGGGTGATGCAGTGGACCCTAAATCTCCTTAGACTACATGGCCTATATTTCCAGCTACGCAGATTTTCCCTTCTGATGTACACACGTATTTCGTTTCAGTCTGAAAACAAAAGATCTCCAATACTTGGGCAATTGAAATTTAATCAGGAAAAGGAGCTATTTCACTCAATTTCTTAGATATTGTTTCAAGGACATAAGCTTGAGCCAAGGAATGAACAGGAAAACAGAAAATCCTAAATAGGATCTTCACAAATCATATGCGTAGCATATTTTCAGTTGCATTCATCTATTGAATCCAACAACTTCCTTTGACTTGATTTTGTCACTCTGCTAATCTTTCTCACTTTATTTCAATCAGCTACAACAGAGAAAAAAAAGAAAGAGCCTGATGGAGCAGATATATCTGAGACTCTTAATAAGAGTCTTTGTAATTTGCAGCAGATCAGCAAGGATTTTTCTTAGTGTTACTGCAACAATAGCACCAAAGGACTCCCTCTGACAAAGTATACCACTGAAATAAAGCTTAGGAGAAAACAGTAATTCCATGTCTAAAAGAACAGTGGTTTTACAGTGTTCAGTTTTGATAGTCAGCTTCCTGGGTTTAGAATTATTTTGTTCTAAGTGTATGGATGTTTCCAAATGGAATGAAAAGACACCACGGAGCTATTCTGAAGACGTGACTTTCTTAAGAGAATTGAACTGATAAGTACAAAAGGAGAAGGAATGTTGGGGAAACCCAGAATATATGCTCCTGCTGAAAACTGACATTTCGGTAGGGGAGATTTGGGAGAGCACAAAAAAAGACTTAGAAGCTTGAAGGCTGCCAGTTGCCAACCCGAGTTAGATAAATGGTTTTGATTTGGTGTAAGAAAGCCAGCCTTATTTATTCAAAGAAATAATTTTGCCTCCATGTCAATTATAAGCAATTACTTCAGTAAACAATATGTAAAATATGAGTTCATAATTTCAATTAAGCAAATTATGCAAATCAGTAGGAGCAAAGAGTTGATTTATCCAATTTATCTCTCTTTGTGACTTCTTTTAAGTCCTACTTTTACCTGCATTTATACCTTTTAGATAGTGGCTAGGAGTGATTACTTCCTCTTTCAAATAATTTGATGTTCCAGAATGAGCTGTGCATGATTGTTATATAATCAAATGGAAACAATGAAAATAAATAAGTTCTCAGCTGTGTGCTGGAATGTATCCAGGTGTCATGGGTGAGACAGTTGCACAACAAACATTGATTTCTAAGGGATTTTGCTGGAAACTAATTGCATCCGTCGACAACTAGAGAGCACATTTTTTGTGTAATTTTTCAGTGCTGCATTAAAGATTTTTTGAAACAATTCTTTTTATACACAATTCTCCAATATATTGTCCATAATTTTCTTTATTAAAATTGTCCTTTTAAATCTAGATGGCAATACATGGAGAGAATGCGGTGCATGCTACTTAATGCATTACAACAATCAATCTAAGAAATCTGTTAATTAAGGGTAAAAACATCAGGGAGATTTTCTAAACAACTTTCATAATAAAGTCTCTTGCCACCTGCAAGCCCCAGAAAAGGCCACTTTATTGAATGAGACAAAGAGATTAGAGATCAGTGGAGCTACTATGTTAATAACTTGGAAAGACTATGCCAATTCCTCAAGCTGGAGGGTTTCAGGGAAAACAGAATTAATTCATGGCATATGCTCTCAGCATCTGTTGCTGTGGCCTGCAATGGCAGGATCATAGGGCAAAAGAGTAAGAGGCAAACTTTTGCCTTCCTTTATTCTTCTCTGGCTTGGCAAGGAGCCTGTTTCCATTGGCCGGGCAGGAGAGCAGGTGTAGTACCCGCTGCATCTAAAGTGCCCTGGAGCTCAATGTGTGAGTTAGGAAAAGAACTGGATATTGAATTGGTTTTATATACTATACAAATATTTTTTAAATTATTAAGAAAGTCACAGGATCTTGTACTTGGTAAATATTGTTTCCCACAACCCAAATTAGGAGGGGCTCAGTCTTCTGAATTGGGGCACCTTCCCATAATTCCATAAGAAATTATACTGAGAATTCTGGGAGTTGAATTCCTACATGTGGCTGGGAAAGGTTAAACAAAGTGCATGAAGTACCAGGCCTGAGTTTGTTATTGGGTTATCCCTTCAGAATACCAAGAAGGAAAATATAAATGAATTCTTCACCAACTCTGATCTTCACACAACAGCCTTGAAACTAAGACTTGGTGAGTGATTTGAGGTTTTCAACTCTTAAATATTTTTGCTCGTGATTACATTGTGCAGGAAATTTGCCAAAGAGCCAAGGTGTGTTGCCACTTACAGACTATGGAATTTAGTTCTGTCATCCTACTTGATTAATTGGCTGCAAATATATGGGTTTGCAGTTTCTGTTTGCAGCTTTGTCTGCATTAATATAATCTATGGAATTGCGTGGCATCAAGGAATTATCTACCATACACTAAAACATTGTACAAACCATCCCAAAGTTTGCAAGTGAGCACTCTGAAGCTCAATTGTTTGTGAACTGCAAATAGCATTTCTGAGTTGGCACTGTTCCTATGCCTTTAATAGCAGCCCCAATAGAAAGAATTTTGGCAAAAATGTTGCTGTTTCAGAGGCAAGGCTTATTTTGATAACAATGACAAATTGAATCAACCAACACAATTCCTTCTCTCCTTTCAAATCTCCACTTACCTTCCCCCCCCTTTTTTTGCCCCGAGTTCTCCCTATATGCCTTTTGAATGACCTTTATCAAGGCCCATCTCCTGTCATTTTCAAGACCACTTAATTATCCCTTTATTATTCTGCTTATCATTATTAATTATCACTCTGGATTGGTTAGAGTGCTGACAGCTGCCTCTTGTCAATTCTTTCCCTCTTGTTTTAATCCTGCTCCTTATCTGAAATGAATCTGATCCTTTTTCTTTTAATTAAAAGAAATCTAGTCTGTCCTGCCCTCTTTCTTGTGTGAAAAAAAGCTGATAGCTTCTCCTGATAGATAGGAAACGATTGGCAGGCTGTAAGTTAGATAATCTTCCACAGCCTGACAGTAGAGGTCATCTTGATAGCTGCCATTTGAACCAGGCATTTTGGAGAGGGGTCAAAAAAGTCAAGATGGCAACTTCAGTCATGTGGTTGTTGCTGCTACCCACCCATCCCCCACCCCAAAGAGGCTTCTGACTAGGATCAGACCTGTTGTGTGTGGTCAGCCATATTCATGTGAGAATCCTGTGTGCAATCATTGCTACCTACCTGTTATTAGGGTCTTCTATAAATGCCATTTACAGCTTGTACACAAACAAGGGCAGCTTTTCTAATATGTAATTACTGTGCATTTTTTCTAGTAGGCATAGTCTCACTCTCTCATCAACAGACACACACACACACACACACACACACACACACCATATATATATATATGGTGTAAATTAAAATGCATGAACAGAATAAAATGCAAAATAGCATTTATTAAACAAGATGAGTTTCAAAAGTACAATTGAATTATTTATTTTTATTGGTATAATATACAGAGGGGAAAAAATCTATAGGATACAAATATGAACATACCGTGGGTCAAAACCAAAATAAATAGAAAAGAAAAAAAGAAAAACCACCCACAAACAGATACAGGTACATACCTATATATTACTATAGGTATGCAATGGCCACTTAATAAGAGACTACACAAAATTGTATTGATGATTCTTTTTATTGTGTTGATAAAGAGCCAATTCAAAGGCCAAGAGGGAACACACTTTTTTAAAATCAAGTATTTTAAGACTGGGGTAGTAATTTCTTTCCAACAAAGCAAAATTCTCTTTTTAGTTATACTATATGTATGTCCAAATTTTGATCATGTGACCATAGGATGCTGCAGTGGTTTTAAGTGTGAAAAACAGTCATAAGTCCCTTTTGTCTGTGCTGTTGCAGCATTGAACGGTCATTAAATGAACTGTTGCAACTCAAGGACTACTTGTACTTGGATGGTCCCTGCAGTTTTCTTGGGTTTTCAGAAGTGCTTTCTAGTGATTCTTACTGAGGGGTGAGTGAAAGCGAGCAGCCCAAAGTGACCCACCTAGAGGAGGAAAAAAGATTTGTTGACATAGAAATGGCTACTTTACACTATTATGTAAAACTAAAAAGTTGAGGTATGCTGTTACTATCTTATTTTACTGTACCAATGGGAGTCAGAAGTTAATGCCTTTTCTTTCTTTTTCCCTTCTTTTCTATACTCCCTTTTCCCTCCCCTATTTTTCTTATTATTTGTTTTTGTATTTTATATTATAAACTAATAAAAAAGAAAACAAATTAAAGCCATTTTCTTGCCTTTTTTTTGTTCAGAGTGAATATGTAAGAGAAATTGACTTTGAGATGATAATTTGTGATTGTATAAAGAAAAAAATTGGACGACCAAAAGCGTTAAGACATCTTTGAGAATATTCTGTACTCTTTAAGTAAACCATGACATGGACATGATCTTTAAAAAACTCAAGCAAAAATGAGAAAAAAGCCAAAAGATGTTATTCGTTAGTTTCATTTTTTTTTGGTCTGACATATGTAGTAATTAGTGTACCGTACATTGTTGTAGGCAGGCACAATGGAAAGGCCACCCTATACAACGTGATATTCTTTTAGGGCATTTAAATGCTTTGAAAGTTAAAACAGATGCATTTCTTCCTTATGATTCCTATAATTTCTACACAAGGGAAGGGGTTGTGGTGTAAATGAGGAGATAGCCGTTTTGCAAATTATAGTGGATTCCTAAGTATTGTTTTGCTTCATTCAGCAATGCTGTTCATACATTTAGTTGCTGTATTGAAAATGACAGCATTGAGCAAAGCACCTGCAAGTGTAGGACAATGGACAATGATTTGGGTGAATTCCTAGGTTGGCACTGAGGTCTCTCTACTAACGAATGTGTTTGTGTGTGTATGGTGGGGGGGGCATATTGACATTATTAGGGACTAAATGCATGACTGTTCAGTTGTAAGCATATGATAAACTCTCACATTGTAGTGTGATCACTAAGTCTTTTGTGAACATGGGTTATCATTTCTTGGATCCCATTATTTTTCTTCTACTGCATCAGGAAAATAATAGTTTTTGCTTCCTATTGGTTCTGCAGATCGCAAAGCTGACTTATTTTAGGCTTCATCCGCCTGCCTGTCTTGGCTGTGCGCATATGCACCAGCAAGTGGCTGTGGCTAGAAGTTTTTATAGCAATTAAAATGTTTTGCCTGTGAGCTGTTTGGGGGGATTTTTTTTTTTTGAAGTGAGAATTTTTCAGACTTCAAGGTGTTAACAGCTCCTCTAAATGGTTTTTGTTTTTTAATTGCAGCAAATGACTGCAGAGCCATTAAACATGCACCGCTCTGTCTCTGCAGTTGTTTCTAAGCCCTTGCAGTCCTCCTTCTATTTATTCTGTTTAATTCAGTCAGGTAGCTTCAGGGTACTGAAGATCAATACTTTACTTTGATAGAAAAGAGTCAGGTTTGAAATACAGAGATAAAACTGACACATTTTGTATAAATTTAATTAAAAATGCACCTTCAGTGGCTTGTTGCCAGCACAAAGCAAGCCTCCGTCTCTCTCCCTCCCTCCCTCTTTCCTTTCTTGTTCCTAATAGAAAATCTCAGGATCTGCCTTGCCAATAAAGGCAGCTTATTTGTTGTTTTCCTTCCTTCCTCCTTTTTGCCTTGGAAGTTTCAGCATTTGGGAGATGGGAGGCATGTGAGATTTTAAAAAGACCTTCTGTTCTCCCACCCTCCTTGATGATAGGGGGAGCACTTCCCATAGGGAATGGGGCTTGATGAGAGGTTTTGCTTAAGCTCCCACCAGGCTAGTCTGTGACACGAGTTTTCCATGTGGCTCTAGGCTGCCGTGGCTCCTCCACTACTTCTGGCGTTGTTAAATAAGGATTTCTTTTTTTTCCATTAGTGGATCCCATCACAGGCCACATCTCTATTTTCTGTCTTGTCTGCCCATCCAACTCTCCTTATCCTTGCTGCCAGTAAAGACATTTATCTTGTGTTTTATATTCTGGCCCTTTCCACCCCCTTCCCCTACACATCTCTCTCAATCCTGTTTGACTTGGTTCATTTTTCACCTGAGTGGCTTTTCTCCAGTCTCCTTCTGCTCCAGCCTTTTCTTGCTCAACACCAATAAAATACACACAACATAGGTAGGACAAGGTGCCAGGGTTCAGTGTGACAAACGGCTCACGTATTGCTCAGGAACCGTGGCCGTAAATCTTCCTTGCTCACCTATTTCAGGTTGACAGTTGGAAGCTAGAATAGGGCTGAAGGAGGCCTTCTTCACCTCAGTTTCTAATAGGAGCCAAAGGACCCTCATGGACCCTATTCCATAGTGGTGCTAGAATCCAGAACTTGTAGTCCTGCAAGACTAATAATCCAGTTAGTCCCAAGCTACTTCTTGGATGCACAGCAAGATGGCATAGTATCAGAGACTGGTTCTTAAATTGCAATTAAAAAATATATGGATTTACTGACAAGGACCAGAATCAAAGCAGATATGCTGGAAAGAGTGGGTGTGGAATTTCAGTGGAGATTTATGTAATTCTTTGTTTCTTCACTGTGATTTTATGTTTCAGCTGGGATTTGCCAAAATGGGTGCCACCAATGTTTCTCTTAAGAACCTGTAATTAGAGGGATTGGAAAATCTAAAGCTGGGGGGGGGGGGAGAGATTTCTATTTAAATGAATACCAACATTCACTCCAGGAATTTGATTAATAAAGGTACAGATGAAGAATATAAAATACTTTTGTTGAGAAGCTTTTTAACCTCATTATGAGGACAAAAAGAATGTGAAGTTCTGCAATATAAAGGAATGTGGAAACATCTATTAAAATAAATAAAGCCTATATAAAGAATGTGGAAAAGCAGTTCATAATGTAATTACTAATGTAATATAGTTAATCTAGTGTGTAGTTTTCCTGGATTGTAGTGATAGGACATCAGAGAAAATGCATGGGTGGGATTCAAACATTTTAGCAACAGGCTCACTGCCCGGTTGCTGGGTGGGCATGGCCATGGTTGGCGTGGCCTAGTTGGCTTCCTGCACCATGGCAGGGGGTGCATTTTCACCCTCCCCGGCCTCCGGAGGCTTTCCTCGAGCTTCCAGGAAGGCGAAAATGGCCTCCCTGGGCTCCGGAGGCTATGTGGAGGCTGGAAATGGTTTTTTGCCCTC
>JANHFL010002048.1:192554-214013 GCA_032468155.1 Oxyrhabdium leporinum | reverse complement strand
TATTTTTATGTGAACCGCCCCGAGTCCTCGGAATGGGGCGGTATATAAATTAAATAAAATAAATAAATAAATAAATAGAGAAGCAGAACTGAACAGAGTGAGCCTCAGTCGTTCAGTAAATCCATCTGTTGCCTTCGAAACGATTCTGTGTTACTATGCAGAGGGGAAACATTCAGAGAGTGGGGGCGGGGATGTGGTTGCCCATTCATTTAACATAATTTAAGCTTAATTTAAATTAAGAGCCATGGTGAAGTAGTGGTTAGAGTGCAGTACTGCAGGGTATTTCTGCTGACTTCTGGCTGGCTGCAATTTGGCAGTTCAAGTCTCACCAGCCTCAAGGTTGACTTGTCTTTCCATCCTTCCAAGGTTGGTAAAATAAGGACCCAGATTGTTGGGGGCAATAGGCTGACCCTGTAAACTGCTTAGAGAGGGCTGTAAAGCACTGTGAAGCAGTATACGTGTTTCCCCGAAAATATTACCTACTTAGAAAGTAAGCCCTAGCTTGATTTTTACACGTGAGCCCAATATAACCCCCCCCCCCAAAAAAAGTCCTAATTAAGACCCTGCCTACCTCAGGGTATACGGATAAAAAGCTAGGGTGGGAATTGGTGGTGTAGAGCTGCCTTACTACTTACCTTTGGATAGTTGCAGCCAGGCCTTACTACTTACCTTTGGATAGTTGCAGCCAGCAAGGCTTTCCCGAAGGCCTCTGTAGCCGAATACAGAGCTCTGGATCTATCTGGAGCTCTCTTATCAGCTGCAGAGGCCTTCAGGAAAGACTTGCTGGCCTTGCCGGCCGAAGGAAGTTCCTGAAGACATTTGACAACGAAAAGGAGGCCGGCAGTGATGCCTGCAAGTGAGGTGAGTCAGTGGACATTCCCCCCCCCCCAAAAAAAAAGACCTGGTGCCTTTTTTGATGGCAAAAAAAATAAAATAAGACAGGGTCTTCTTTTCAGGGAAAGTGCTATTGCTATTAAATAAAAACTGCTGGGCTCAACTCCCATCCTGATCCAAATGTAGGGGAAGAGCCAGGTCTCAATGGACTTCCAGAAGGCCAGGTTGGGGAGACCCTCCAGATTTGGGAGAGGGTGTCTCATAAGGCAGTGCCACGCCTAGGTTCTGGCAGATGACATTGTTTAATAGAACCTGGATGACTCCCAAATTATCTGATTTGCCCCTCAACCTGACCCTGTGCTATGTAGGGCTTTTAAGGCTGATAACTGGAACCTTGAATTGCACCCATATAGAAGCAGGACCTTATGTAGCTCCTGCAGCAGTGATAGGACAAGCAAACTGCAGGGCATCCAAAACTTTGTATTCTGGATCAGTTGAAGATTCTGGGTGGTCTTCATTGCACCATGAAGCACACACATACTTTAGCTGTGAGTCATACATTATATTTAAATCCTTATGACTTGTACATTAATAGCTGTGGAAGAGTTACATGCAATTAAAAAAAACTTTTGGATAGGGGAGGGGGCTTATTGCTTTTCAGAAAAACTATTTTGCACAGGATGTATCCTAAGAAAGGTTGCCACATTAATTGCAAAACAGAGCAGAAAATCCACCATTTTTTAAGTTCTGGATTATTAAACACTTCATTCATGCAGTGTGTTTATTGTTTATCTGGCCTGGACACCTACAAATGCATTTTTGTCTCAAAATATTTGTTTCCAATTATTTACTATCTTAATATTCTTCTTTCCTAAGTAACACTCAAAGCATATTGGGTTCCCAGCCTCCCCAAATCAAATCTTTATTATAGTCATTGACCAACGTAAGGAGAACAGGCTGCCAACAATTAGTAATTTTTAAAAACTGAAAACAAATTTAAAAAATCACAAGAGTCTAATTTTATGCACATGCTCTATAAAATGAAAATGAAAATCAACTTTTCTTTTTCAAAGCTTATCAGCATATTCATTTTCAGCGAAGACAAGGTTCTGTAATTCATTGTTCATGTGTAATGTATATTACACATAATGTTATAGGATAGTAGAACTTTGCGCGTATTGCAATAGCATTGTGAGAATAATTTCAACAGTTTGTGACAGCACTATATTATATTTATCATATGGCACCTTCACATCATGTTTCAATAAAAAGATAAGAACACAAAATATGAAAAATAAAGACTAAAATATTATAAACATATATCTAGATTACAGATATACTTCTATATTTGAAAAATCTGGGTAAACTGGGCCAACCTTTATCATAGAGTCCTGAAAAGGCCCTTTTGTATTCATACCTTGGAGCATAATATAGTATAGTGTCATGTCAGGTGATATAGCCAGGAGATTGCTAGAATTAACTGGCTTTGTTTTGCCTTGAAGTGACTGTTCTGATACATGACAGCACATAATTGACCTTAGCTGATTTAGGAAACAGGTGGTTGGACCTGGTTAGTACAGTTAGTGCTTGACTTACTTATTTAGCAACTGTTCGAAGGCACAACAGCACTGAAAAAAAATGATTTACAACTAAATGTCTGTGGAGATTCCCAGGCATCCAGGTCATGGTTATCCCAAAGGTGCTTTTTTCAAGAGGCCACTGGACTTTGTTTTTCTTTGAAGACGTTTCGCTTCTCACCCAAGAAACTTCTTCAGCTCTGGACGGATGGTGGGGAATGGAAGAATTTATACTCCTTGCAGACAGCTGGTCATTTGTATCCTTTTAAGAGAGTTGTTGAGGCCACCTGGAGGTTTATCTGTGTCCTTAGGATCACCGATGTAGTGCAGATGGGTCTGGAGCCTTCTTGGAACTGCTGAAAGGACTGTGTTGTAGATTGGAGATAGATGATGTCATATCCCCCTCTGTGGAGAAGGTCCTTCCGTTGAGAAGGAACAGCCCTCTCTCAACAGGGGAAGGGAGATAACATCCTCTGTCTCTAGTCTACAACACAGTCAGTTCCCAAATGTCTAAATTTTGTTCACCTGACCATGAGGAATACCGCAACAGTTATAACTCTGAAAAATGGTCATAAGTCACTTTTTTTCAGTGCCATTGTAGCTTTGAAAGGTCACTAAATGGATTATAAGTTGAGAACTACTTGTACAACACCTACAAAAAAAGTATAAAAGAAATCGTTATGCCCGAATAATAAAATGATTCAGCCTAACTAAAGGGAGATGTTAACATTAAATAGTTTTCTGTTTCAAGGTCTTTTTTTTTTACAGTGGTCATATTAAGTAATCTTGGATTTATATTGGCCATATTCTGAACCCTGTGGTCTCCCCTTGATTTATAAAGAGGGACATTAACTTTAGTGGAAGAAGTTATTAAATGATTTGAAAATTTAACAAGAACTATCAACAAAACCAAAACTATCAACCAATTGTATGACTAATAATGAAAATACCCTAGTTAAGGGTGACATTTGCTTCTGTTAATTTGGAACAGGAACTAATTGAAAATCTGTCCTTCCCAAACTTAGTCTGTAAACTACACAGCCCTTTGCAATGCTTAGATAAACACGCAGCTCCTGCTTATAGTCCCGTCAGAAAAGGAAATGAAGAATGTCCTAAGTTACTTCACTGTGAGCAACTTAAAAATGCCCAGGCATAATCCTGCAATCAGATTATCTGCACAAATGCACTCTTCAGATGTGTTTCCATGAACGCTATCAATTCTGTAAGAAGTTTTTAGAAGCACTTTTGTGAGATTGTTTTAGAAGCATTATTCTTCTCGCTGAAGGAATTGGGTATGTCTAGTTGCAGGAATTGGGTATGTCTAGTTTAACAAAAAGAAGGACCATGGGTGACATGATGGCAGTGTTCCAGTATCTAAGGAGCTACCACAAAGAAGAGGGGGAGTCAACCTATTCTCCAAAGCACCTGGAGGCAGGACAACAAACAAGGAATGAAACTAGTCAAAGAGAGAACCGACTTAAAACTAAAGAGAAATTTCCCGACAGAACAATTAATCAGTGGAACGTCTTGCCTCCAGAAACTGTGGGTGATCCACCACTGGAGGTTTTTAAGAAGAGACTGGACCACTATTTGTCTGAAATGTTATAAAGTTTCCTACTTGAGCAGGGAGTTAGACTAGAAAGCCTCCAAGGCCTCTTCCGACTCCGTTATTTCTACTACTCTGTTACATTCATTTGGAGTGCAGGGATCCCTTTTCCCCCTATAGTGCAATTACATTGGGGTAGAAGCTACTAATTCTATCTCTAAGCACTGCAGGAATAAGATGACAAAGGATATAGCTCAAATGTCTTCCATCCGTATGTATGAAATTTGGCATGCCTTATTTTCCCAGAAAATTCTAGTCTGCTTGCTAACATTGTCCTCTTATTGCGAGAAAATTTGCTTTCTCCATGCAAATTAGAGGAAAATAAGACTCATTTTTCCTGAATCTATATTTAGACTGGAGTAATTTGTATTGGATATGGCCATTTCTCAAGCTCTGGACCAGGCGATCCCTGTGTGTCCAAAAGAAGAAAAATAATATCGTTTCATGAGTACTGTCCATGACCGATCCTTCTTAACTTAGAGTCCCAGTGCTGAACTGGGTATGATTCATCTGTTCTTGGCAACCTCATATGTTTTGCTATCAGTGAAAAAGAAAGATTTCCAGCCAGTTTGTTAGCGCTGACCTTTGGAAACAGTTGAATTTGGTTTCAGTGGGAAACAGCATTGAGAATGTAGTGGCTTTGGATGACCCTATACTACATAGTAGTATATATAGAGAAGTATGGAGTTTGCAGACAGATATATGAAGAATACCATTCTGTGTGTGATATAGAGAGCAGTTGCTCTGCAAAACAATCTTAATGGCAGATAAAAACTTGGCAGAAGCATTTTCAGAACATTAGGGGTTAACCTTGGTTAGTTAGAGTTTGGGGAAGGGGCTTGGTTGCCTGAGATTAGCTTGTTTGGTTAGTTTAGGGTTCAATGTACTTTGGGAACTGAGAACATCAGTTAAGCATGTTGTGTGAATACAGGAAATCTCTGATCTCTGCCATTTCACATTAAGAATTGTCTTGTCCTGCACCCCAGTTATTGAGGGACTGCTGACAGGATAAAGAACAACAGGCATAAATTGGGTGTCTCTATAAAGAAGTGGCTCAGTGAACATGTCATTCATCTGTTCAGTCCTGGACAGATGAATGACATCGGGTCCATGTTCCTAATTCTTTCATTCTGACTGAACTACATCTTCCTCTTACACTTGGAAGAAGAATAGTCTCGTAGCTTCTCCACGAGAACAAAGAGATTGGCTTTCTCTGCATAAGAGATAGGGGATTATCATTGCTCCTGCATGAAAAGATGCTTGCTCCTTGGAAGGAAAGCTATGGCAAACTTAGACAGCTGACAAAGGTCCTTGTAGCCAAAGCTATGGTTTTTCCCAGTAGTAATATATGGCTATGAGAATTGGACCACAAGGAAGGCTGAGTGCCAAAGAATTGATGATTTCAAATTGTGGTGTAGGAAAAGACTCAGTCAATCCTAAAGGAAATCAACTCTGACCTCTTTGGCAGGATAGATACTGAAGCTGAAGCTCAGATACTTGGCCATGAAATGAGAGGACTAACTGGAAAAGACCCTGATGTTGGGAAAGATGGAAGGCAAAATGAAAAGGGAATGGGTGAAATTAAATTTGTTTGCCACCCATCTTTCTACAATCATTACATATGTATGTATGTATGAATAAAATTACACTACAATTGCAATAACATACAAGTTATAACTAGTTATTTATTAAAATAATAAAGGCAGGACATGAATAAATAACATGAAAATAAATAAAACAGAAGGACAGCATCGGAAGCTAATTTGGCTTACGAGTGTTATACCTGTGTGTCAACTCTACAAATGCAATATGTATCTGAAGCAAGAAATGGAGAAACTCTAACTCCATAAGGCACTGCATATTGTAGTAAAAGTGGAACAGTTGATGAGTGCTTAAAATGCAGTTGTCTGTAGAGATTCTCAGTCATCCACCTGCAAAACATCATTTGATACCACACCCAAGAAATAACAATGAGAGCTGGCTACACCTTTTGGCTCTCAAGTCATCCCCCTTGATGGAACTTATTCTCTGGAAAGCTGCAAACCAATTTATATCAGGATGCGACAATCAGTTGATTGTTGAAGAATCCCAAGGAGTGGGACTATTGAATGACTACTTTGATAACTGTAAGGGGCAACCAACCCCATTTTCCCCCCAGTAAGTATAAAGCAGCATGCTCTGTGCATAAAAATAAATTATCCCATCTGAAAGCATAATTATACTACAGAAGTACAGTTTCTGTACGTTGCTCTGAGTGACCTCCTAGAATGACAGCTACATAAATTGATTGGTTGATTGACTGATTAAATAAAGACAGAAATAAAATGGCAGCAGGGATTATACCAACATTGCATATCGCCCCTCAACATAATTTTGCCACCTGTACAAGAATATTGCTAAATTCAGCATCAGAAACATGCATTTACTGTGGAACTATAAGGTTCTTCTTTTGGTTTTGGGATATTTTTTTTCTAAAATAAGAGGCAAGATTATTGAACAGGGTTGACCCTACTTTTTCTGCCCCCTAACTCATCTGTCTCCCTCCCACCCACCATATACAGGTAGCTGTCCAGTAACAGCTTCAATTGAGCCTGGCAGTTACAGTTGTCAAGTGCCAGAGAAATCAGGAGATCCAGGCAGTTCAAATGGGTATAAAGGTTTATTGCAAGCTTAAGCTCTCTACAAAAATCAGAACTAGTAACAGTCAAAGCAATTTGGTGGTAGATAAGGAATTCACGGTAGGCTGGACTTAGATCTCTTCTAGGTGTGAAGGGACTCCTGTCTGATGACACGTTTAACCCTTCCCTCAGGCTCAGCCTGGCCATCTCCTACAACAGTCATAAGTCGTGATAGTTGTAAAGCAGATCACCATGTGTTGGGACATGATTTCATGACTTTTTCACAATGGTCATTTATTGAAGGGGGGATTGTAAAGCAAACATTGTGGTTGTTAAGCAAACACCCTGGTTGTTTAGTGAATGCCACACTTTAAGTGAACCCATTCCAGTTTTGCTGGAAACTGGAATTAAAGTCCAGTTTCTGGCAAAGCCATCGTAAATATGCTCATACGAACATAATTTCAAGAACAACCTCCCTTTATGCCTCAAAGGAAAAGTTTTCGAACTGTGTGTGCTACCTGTTCTAACATATGCTAGCAAAACATGGACACTAACCTCATATTCAGTATAAAAGCGGCGAGTGGCACAAAGAGCCGTGGAAAGACACATGATCAGCATCACAAGATAGGATAGAAAGACCTGCACATGGATCAGAGGACAAGGGGGAAAAATATGATACCATCAAAAGAGTAAAAGAATTGAAATGGAAAACAGGCTGGTCACATAGCAAGAATAACTGATGGCAGGTGGACTAAGGCAGTCATAGAATGGATCCCACTTGATAAAAAGTGTCCTCAAAAGAGACCTAAAAGAAGATGGAGCATCAGCAAGTATCGTGGGCCCAATTGGCAAAGGAAAGCTCAAGACCGTATTGGTTGGAATCATGCAGAAGAGGCCTGTCAGCGTTCCATCCGAGTTCCAGTAACTCATTCAGCACTCAGACACGGTTAGATCTAAGTAAGAATTTATTAAAGAAACCAGGTTGGCACGTCTGGGAAAAACCTGAATCTGAAGGCCCAGATTTTTCCACACCCAAAAGAATTGAAAGATCGACCTTCAAACCATCATCAAAGGTCACATTCCCCAATCCTCTTTTGAAGCCAGCTTCCTCTCTCCTCTTGTCACTCCTCCTCCAGGTGCTGGTCAGAATGGCCTTGACACAGTTGAAAAGAATTTTGTTTTGACTATTAACCCCTCCCTAATTTCCATGTGCTAATATGTGGCAGTCGCAATTATGGCTTCCAAGGCTGACACTTAGGCATGAAATGCATTGAACAGATGTAAAATATAATCCAGAGGTTATACTTATTACTCTGTTAATATTACTAGCAATAATAGCAAGTGGAATGTAGGAGAAGGAGTGGCTGAACCTGGGACTGAGTTAGAAGAGCAATCAGCCTAGAATCTCTACATAGCCACAGGTGGACCAAGTCCACCTCCCACCTTGAATTTCGTTCACCTTTAGCTAATTCCAAGCAGATGCTAACTGTTAATGAGATTCCTTTGCATAGGCTTTGTAACAATAATTCAGCTTAATTATAACTTCATGTGTGGGCTTTTGCACCTAACATTAAAAAGAGAAAACGCAAAAGTTGGATTAAAACCCTTAATTTTAAACTAGTCTGAGCCTTGTATGCCAACAAACATGCTCTGTTCCATGGCCCATGGTTTTTTTCCACAATCAGGTAGGTTTCAAGAGATAGAAAAGAGAGGCCCATAGTACTGTTTGCCTCAGGCAGTGAACGTCTTCGGTTGACCCTGCGTAGATCAGTTTCCCCACCATAAAAAAAATCTGATTCTTTGAAAGCCAAAGTAGCAATCGTTGCCAAAGGCTTCGATCTTCCACAGGTTATCATAACCTTTAATCCTTTCATCCCTTATAAGCCTGGAAGCAAAAAAAACAAAAAGAAAAAACAAGTCTTAATAATGACAGATTTTAGAATATGGATTTCAAGGAACGGGAAGCTTAT
This sequence comes from Oxyrhabdium leporinum, assembly GCA_032468155.1. Taxonomy (NCBI): domain Eukaryota; kingdom Metazoa; phylum Chordata; class Lepidosauria; order Squamata; family Cyclocoridae; genus Oxyrhabdium; species Oxyrhabdium leporinum. Next base: position 205,408 of record JANHFL010002048.1, on the reverse strand, counting down.
GCATACAAAATGGTGCTATTATACGGTTAAAGTAGAGGATAAATTCAGATTAATATTGGAAACTCACAAGGCATCTGCTTGCAAAACACACACACACACACAGGATCACATTGATTGCACTCTGAAAGTGCAATCAATGTGATCGTGTGTGTGTGTGTGTGTGTGTGTGTGTGTGTGTGTGTGTGTGTTAGGCAAGCAGATTTTATTTTCTTTTTTGGCATCTGAGAAGCAGGCTGTAACTATGCATGATGTGGCTTTACTGGGTGTTTTTTTTTAAACCCTTCCCTCTAAAAAGCAAACAATAACCCACTGGATGCATTCTTAAAGCATTTGGTTGTGGCTGGTGCTGTAATTTATAGGTTGTATTTTTAGAGCAATGGAATGTGTTTGCTACTCACTCCCTAGGTGTATAGTCAGAGAGGAATAAGTCAGAAACAGCAACACGAAAGACGAAGCTCAGTTTAGTTCCTGAGAATCTATTGCGTCTTCCCAAGATACTTCGGACTATGATTTCCCCACTCCGAAATGCCTTGTGGGTTAAATGCAATAAATGAGAAATTTTAGGACTCTGGAACTCAAAACTGACTATTCCGCTCTGCAGCTGGGACGTATCTTATACTATTACAGCAAAATCATTTTTCTTTGGAAAAAGAGAACCTAAACACCAGTCCTCCTTAGTTTTAGTAGCTGCATATGAGTTGATGTACAGTGCTGTGACCTTCCCACATCGATTCTGATTTAATACAAGAAGGTAAATTATAGATAGTCCTTGAATTATGATGACAAACCTACCTTGGGGTTACTTACGTCCTGGATTTGAAGTTCTGATGGCTGCCCTCCACTGCTGTGGTCATTTGACTGCATTTTACAACAGTTTTGCAAAAAAACTGGCATTTACTTCCATTTTTTGGCAAAACTATGTCAAGGCATTGATTCACTTGATAACCATAGCATTTGCTTAATGACTACAGTGGCTACTTTGTGACTGCCAAGTTTGCTTAACAACTGCTGCAAAAACAATAATAAAATCAGGTCAGTCACATGATTGACCCGTTTTATGACTTATAACTATAAAGGACATGTTCTATTATATGGTCGTAAATTGAGGATTATCTGTACATATTATGAGAGGACAGTCTGATATAAGTGATGTGAATTCAAATAACATCATCTAGTGGAGTAGAGGGTAAACAACTGAAAATAAAGTATAATGAGAGTGTTCCCTCATGTTTGGATTGTGAGGCCCTGTACAGTGTCTCTCATGCCCTAGTCATCTCTTTGCTGGATTACTGCAACACACTGTACATGGGGCTACCCTTGAAGAGTATTTGGAAACTACAGCTAGTACAGAATGCAGCAGTGTGCACATTTCTGAGGTCCCTTAGGGTGACACATATAACACTACTGTTGCACAAGCGGCATTAGTTGCTAGTTTCCTTCCGGGTCCAAATCAAGATATTGGTTACCTCCATATGGATCTGAGGTATCTGAGGAGCAGTCTCACCCCATGAGTCTAGCCGCTCACTCGTGCCAGCGGAAGAGGCCTGCTACAGATCTCATCTCTAAGGAATTCTGATGGCAGGGTCAAAGAGAAGAGCCTTTTTTGCTGTAGTCCTGTACCTTTGGAACACTCTACGACCAGAGGTGAGAACGGTTCCCATGCTTTTGGCCTTTTGGAAAGGTATTAAAACTTGGTTTTTTCAGTTGGCTTGGGTTCCTGAGTGGGGCGCTCACTGCTGAAGATGGTTGACAAGGTAAGACGATCTCATCCTCGTCTCTTAGTCCTGGTTTTTCCTATAATTTTAAAGTTTTAAATTGCATGGTTGTAATATTTTAATTACTTATTTCTATTGATCTTTTTATAATCTGTAAGCTGCTCAGTCACCTTATAGGGGAGATGGACAGCATAGAAAACATAGAAATTTAATACATACAATAAATACTTCTGCCTTGAACAGTTGCCGCAGGTGGTTGCCACAAAGAAGAGGGGGTCAGCCTATTCTCCAAAGCACCTGAAGGCAGGACAAGAAGCAATGGATGGAAACTAATCAAGGAGGGAAGCAACCTAAAACAAAGGAGAAATTTCTTGACAGTTACATGTTTATGGAGATTCTCAGTCATCCAGGTCATGGTTGCCCCAAAGGTGCTTTTTCCTATGGGAAACATTGGGGAAACAAAACAACCACTTCATAAATGCATGGCACAACATAGGAAAACAAACCCATCAGGAGAAGATTCAGCAGTATATCTCCATTTAAAAGACAAAGGCCAGTCTTTTGAAGACAGCAAAGTCCATATTTTGTACAGAGAGGACCGCTGGATTGAAGGAGGGGTCAAAGAGGCCATCTATGTCAAAATTGAACAGCCCTCTCTCAATAGAGGGGCAGGGATTCGACATCATCTATCTCCAGTCTACAACACAGTCCTTTCAATGGTTCCAAGAAGGCTCCAAACCCGTTTGCACTAGCCAGGGGGCCCTGATGACACATAAAATAATGCAAATGACCAGCTGTCTGCAAAGAGTATAAATCCTTCCATTCCCCACCATCCAGTTAGAGCTGAAGAAGCTTCTTGGATGAGAAGCGAAACGTCTTCAAAGAAAAACAAGAAAGTCCAGTTGTCTCTTGAAAAAAGCACCTTTGGGACGTTTGCATCTCCTTTGAAACTTCAGCAAAGCTTCCATGGGAATGAAGTTCTGCATGCTTTCAAGACATTTCTTTTCTCTAATTTAATCCAGGAAAAGTTTAGCCCTGCAAAACAGATCTTTCTGCTTTGAAATTGTGGTTAAAATATAAGAAACCAAATCCGCTGTCATTTTCTTTTCCATTCATCGGCAATTATCCTTTTCTGCTGCCTGATCTTTTTAAGCAGGTTCTTTGTAGAGGGATCTCTCTGGATAACCACAAGGTCTTTCTTCATCCTAGGGTAAAATAAAGAGCATTAAATCTCAACATTATTTAAAATGAAGAATCAATTGATAAATCGAATACTGAGCAATGCGAGCTAGGGAAAGCTAATTGTGGTTGTGGCAAAGTTTTGACTGATGTTCCCCACTATGAGCACATTTTGCCGGTCGTAGTTCATGTGTCTACGTTGCCATCATGTGACATATCATGACCTTTGTGGAGCTAGGGTGGGCGTGGCCTGCACATGATGCATCCGGCCCGTGGGCCACACCAGGTTGACACCCCTGTCCTACATAGATTGCCAATAGCTATCAGAATGAAAATCAAAGTGCTAGTCTTAATTTATAAAGTCCTATATGATTTGGTTCCTAAGTATTTACCAGACCACATTCAGGTAGTGCTTGACTTATGACTTCTCGCTTAGTGACCTTTTAAAGTTGTGATGGACCTCCCTAAAAGGTATATATAACTCAGTTTTGAACTTCCATTGGCTTTCCCCTCCATCGTCATGATACCACATTTCAAGTGATTGGCAACATTTGCAGCCAACTGTCTGACATATGACCATGATTTACAGCATTTTTGTTGAAAACTGGTATTTATCTCTGGTTTTTGGAAACAATCACCCCATTAGTGAACAATGACTGCAGATTCATTTAGCAATCATGATGATTCACTTAGCAATCACCACAAAAAAGACTGTAAAATCAGATTGGTCATGTGACGATCTGCTTTACAGCTTCACAATTTTCATTTGTACTGGGAAGGGTCCATTAGGGTCTTAAATCAAGGACTAACAGCACTCCACCTGGATTCAATTCAATCAAGGTTATCAACCAAAGAGAAGACGGCTGTTGTAGTTTATTTTGTTTGTCTGGATGGTGGGGGTTAGAAAAGTGCTGTTCTTTAGCTCAGGGCCTATATTGTAGTATAGCCATCCTCTAGAAAAGGGATGTGTAACTATGAAAACGTAACAACCTGTGGACTTCAACTCTCAGGATTCCTGAGCCAACATATAGTGGCTTAGGAATTCTGGAAGTTGAAGCCCACAGGTCCTAAAGTTGCCATACCTTGCCCATCCCTGCTCTAGATATTAGCCAATCCTCCTCACTGATGGCCTTCCAGAAGCTTTTAAAGATCATGCATTTCTGAAAGCCTTTGGAGAATAATTGCAACTTTTGCTATCTGGAGATTTATTTATGTATTTTTTTATGAACTGATATAATCACACTATATTGGCATTATTAAGAACTACATTTTAGTTTATTATTCTGTGGATGTATTTTAGTATATTGTAGGCCACTGTGAGTTATGAAGTTTTAATAGATAAATAAAGGACATCTTTCATAACAATATCAGCAAATAATGGAAACTTTCTTAAAAGATAGAAACCAAGAGAGAGTAAAGAATTTCCCAAGCTTAGTGTACAGGATTGTTAACAAAAATTTGCAGCTAAGCTCAAAATGCAGTTCCATATCTTAGCTGGTGAATTGAAATTAAATAGCAGTTTTCTGTTTGGGATAACAGAAAATTTTGGATGAAATAAGCCTTAAACTGAAGGCAATGGTTAAAAGAGTAAATTTGTGGAGTAAGCATTTATTGATTTATTTCACTCCATGACCAATATTTTAAAAAAGATCAACAACATATCTGGGATATAATGGATATACCGCTCAGAGCTCCTATTTGAGGAAGGTGGAATATGAAATATAAATAAATAAATAGATATAAAATAATAAAATAAAACTTATATAGCAAAACCTGAAGCAATTAATAATATAAGGGATGTACCAGATTATTTCTGCCGGGCATAGCTATTTATAAAAATGTAACAACCTTATTGGTAAGAGCTGAAATTTGATTACTGAGGAGAAAGATAGTAACTTCCAGCTCTGACGAGCAATTAAGATTTCTAACAATCCGTGTTATGAGTTCTGTCCTCCGTTTATTGTTTAGAGGACACTCTAACAGTGTATGTGAAATAGATTCAACTGGAGACAAGAAATGCTTCCTGGAGGGTATTAAGAGCTTTGTTCTAGAGCAGGGTTGTCAAACTCAAGGCCCGCGGGTCAGATCCGACTTGTGGGGTGCTCAGATCTGATGTGTTGGGCCACTCTGGAAACAGTGAAGGACCGGCCCATGGTGCCTCTGCCAATGAAAACGGAGCTCAGGAGAGCCACATGTGGCTCTTTCGAGCTCTGTTTTCACTGACAGAGGGTCGCAGGAGGCTGTTGCAGCTGAAAATGGAGCTTAGGCGCCTGTTTTCGCTGGCAGAGTGTTCGGGCTGCCACAGGAGCCCTCTGACATGAGTGACTTCGAGCTGGCCACGCCCACCCTGGCCCCCCGAGGTCAAACACAACCCTGATGCGGCCCTCAATGAAATTGAGTTTGACACCCCTGTTCTAGAGTAATGGATGTCAAGGTGTTTCTTATGGCAATATCAAGTTCACACTTCAAGGCCTCTGTGCAGGCCCATCTGGATTATGGAAAGAATAACTGCACCACTGGCAGAGAGTGTAGGTGTAGTAAAGCTGGGGGATAGATGGTGTGGCAGGATCCAAGCACAGGATGGTGGGTGGATATAGATATAAGACTCTATATCCAGATTTCTTGAAGCACTTGAATATCATGTTGTTGCATACACACAGATAGTCCTCGACTTAAAGTCATTTGTTTAGTGACTGTTCGAAGTTGCAACAGCACTAAAAAAAGTGACATGGCCAATCCTTGCACTTACAATTGTTGCAGCATCCCCATAGTCATGTAATCAAAATTCAAATGCTTGGTAACTGGTTCATCTTTATGATGGTTGCAATGTCCCAGGGTCACGTGACCAACTTTTGTGACCTTCTGACAAGCAACGTCAATGGGGAAGCCAGATTCACTCAACAACCATGTTGCTAATTTAACAACTGCAGTGATTCACTTAACATATGTGGCAAGAAAGATCATGAAATGGGGCAAAACTCATTTAACAGCTGTCTTGCTTAGTAACAGAAATGTTGGGCTCAACTGTGGTCGTAAGTTGAGAACTACCTAGTCTATAACTACTAGGTTGCTGTGCCATCCTGCAATATTTCAAGGTAGAATTCATGTGCCTGGTGGGAAACTTGAGAGTCATTCAAAAGAATAAATAGAAGGAACACCTCTGGTAGGGTGGGAAGGTTGGCAGGTCATAGATTCAAAGGATCTTGTGAGATTTGTGATTGGGAGATGAAAGGGAGTGAATAGACTATTCTATCTGATGATGCAACGAGATGGGCTAAGCTTCCAATTTGAGGTAAACATTTTATTATGTTGTGGTGGATAAGAAGAAAGTTGAGCAAATTAAATTAGAATCTGAAAGTTGGATCAGAAGAGGAGAATCTGCAGGGATTTTTCCTGTCGGGGGAAAAACATATCTGAGAGAGTGAATTGCTTGGGGAATGAATTAGATGTGTATATTTAGAACCATGTACATTTAGAACTGTTAGAACCTGCATAATTTGTTATAGAAGTTTCCTCAGACAAATTTAACAGATAACAGATTTAACAGATTAACAGAGTTGGAAGGGACATTGTAGGTCTTCTAGTCCAACCTCCCACCCAAGCAGGAAACCCTACACCATTTCTGACAAATGGCAGTCCGGTCTCTTCTTGAAAGCTTCCAGTGTTAAAGCTCCCACAGTTTCCAAAGGCAAGCTGTTCCATTGGTGGATTGTTCTTACTGTCAGAAAAATTCTCCTTATTTTTAGGTTGAATCTCTCCTTGATCAGTTTCCCTCTATTATTCCTTGTCTGGCCTTTGGGTGCTTTAGAAAATAGCTTGATCCCTGCCCCTCTGTGGCAGCCCCTCAAATATTGGAAGACTGCTGTCATGTCTCCCTGGTCCTTCTCTTCACTAGACTAGCCATGCCGAATACTTGCAACTGTTCTTGATGTTTGAGGACAGCAAGGCTTTTACAGTTTATCCCTATCTTCCAATAAGGAATACTCTGTACTTGTATGAATGTTCAGTATTAGGGCCATTCCAGGAAACTTTTTCAAATGATTCCCCTACATATAATTTTATTCCCTGGTTCTGTTTTAACTCATTTTATTCAAATACCAGTAGTCAAGAATGATTTAGTACACTCTGCATATTCCATCCTACGTTTGTTGCTTTTGCTCATCAGTGGTTACAGACCAACTGACTTTTTATGAATCTGAATTATGAGTAAAAATTAAAGATCAACACCAGAGAGACGTATCTATTACATCTAACTCAGAATCCATTAGAAAACCTCCATAAATTTAGACTGAAAGAAAGTAGTAATGCACTAGTAAAAATATGAGGCATGAGCAACTCAAATATTCTTCCTAAATTTTGCAAATTCATTGGCAAAGCATGGACTGATGTTTCATCTTCAAAGCCATTTGCAAAAGGAGGTACTATAAGGTAAAGTGAGTAATGTCTTCCTCCGGAAGTTGTCATTTCTGGAAGCTTCCAAATACACTTTAAAAAGCCACAAAACTGACTTGTATGAATTTAGAGGTGAGCAATTTGAACTATACCAGTTCTTTGCCTAACAATGGTTTATTAAATAAACCATATGTTGGTTTATTTTGCAGCCGCAAATTCAGCAGACATGCCAGGGTCTTTCTGACAGACAGTGCCAAGTCTGAAATTTGATCATACGAGGCAAATGTCTCAGGAAGCTGATTTGGCCATTCCTCCATATCTCTCTCTCAGGAGAAGGAAGTACTTTTGGTGTTCCTGCCTCAGGTGATCATGAATCAAAGAGAAAAACAGTTATTCTTACACCTCAGCAAAATATCATGGGCCAAGCTACCACTCAAACGAAACATGGGGAGTTTTCTACGGCCAGGGTTCATCTATCACACTGAAGCTTAATGTGACTTGCTTCTTACAACGTATGGAACCTAAGTCATTGGCCTCGTTTGCACCAAACTAAGCTATAAACCATGCTTTACAAATCAGAACTGGGTTTGTACAACATAGTAAATCGTTTATGCAAAAGTGGTTTGTTGTATTGGTCAAGATTAACAAAATTGCTTCCTAAAGTTTAATGCAATATCAACCCTAAGTCATTGGCCTCATTTGCACTTCAAACTAAGCTATAAACCACGCTTTACAAGTCAGAACTGGGTTTGTACAACGTAGTAAATGGGTTGGCCACAGGTGGTTTGTTCTGTTGGTCAAGATTAACAGAATTATTGCTACGTGCAGGTTGTAAATCTAAACACTTAATCAGATATTGAACATCGTCTGGCTAAGACTTTGGGGTTTCATTTTTTAGTATTTGGAAGGCAACAAATGGGAGAAGGCTGAATTAGGACCCTGAGGTGAGATTGAATACATACTGAAGGATATCTGGAAATGCCAGAGATTAAAAATGGAGGCTTTACATACAAAGTTGTTCCTCTATCACTGAGTTATAAAGTTCCATGCAAAAAAGACATTAAATTGGTACAAACTTTAGATGCACCTTTTCCAGATGTATGACAAATTACACAGTTGCATGCAAAAGTTTAGTCGTCTCTGGTGAAGTAGTGCTGCTTCTTTGAATGTCTAATTGAACAGAAGCTGGCAAAACCTTTAAACGGTACGAAATTAAAAACAAAATTTCTACACATGTAAATGCTCACTTACTATTTACGTGCAGTTATTTACAGATTCAAAGTAAGAACACAGTGAATATGGCAGGTGCAGAAGTTTGGGCAGTCTTTCAGTCAGTACTTTATAACACCTCTGTTGGCAGAAGAAAAAGCTTCCTGTAGCCAGCTAAAGTCTCTTTCTATTCTTGTTTTTGGAATTTTTCCCACTATTCTTTGGCAAGCTCTTAGCTCAGAAATGCTTCGCCTTTTTTTTCCCCCTCCGAAAGTATCTTGTAAGATTTAAGTGCAATTAAAATCAAACTATTTCCAAACTTTTACACTCACCTCTACTAGTCCCCCCTTCAACTCCCTTAAAAAAAAAGGGACTGAAATATTCAGTGTCACTCAGTGACATAACCACATTGCTGGGACACACTCTCAGAGATCTCCAAGGTGAACGAATTCAGAGAGGAAAATAAAGTCTGCAGCTATTCTGTGGGGTGGTGCATATACAAACCTTTTGTAATTGATGGGCAGTGGACTGCAGTGTTTCACTTAATAACTGTAGCAAGGAAGGTCATAAAATGGGGCATAACTCACTTAACAAATGTCTTGCTTAGCAACATAAATTTTGGGCTCAATTGTGGTCATAAGTTGAGGACTACCTGTATAGGACAATACACGAACCAAGATATTGTCTAATAATATTACAGCAATAATATCGTGGTTGCGCTTTTTGGTCTGTTTTTCTCCAAGAAAGAGAGAAAGGGAGATGAAGCTATAATATATGTATGACCAAGGCCTACCTTTTCATCTATTTCTGAGATTTTTAGGCTCTCTATGTAGAGAAGGACATCAACTCCAAAAAGGGACACATAACACATACATTCTCATTTACATGCCTCTGAAGTATCAGCTTATATTAAAGAGTTTTTTGGTCTATCTAGTGAATGTCATGTTAACTCTGGTGTGAAGCTTGGTGATTGCCTTTGATATGCCATGATTTTGTTTCTCCTGCTTTCGATCCCAGACTGTGTTTTACTACAGTCGTGTGGGAGTTATTGAGGCTTTCTGTGGTTTTTGTTGCCCAGCACCCTACAGAGAATGGAACAATCCTCTGCCCTCTATGGAAGAGTTTGACAAGTTGTCTGAATGTAGCAACAGAGCTCACTTGATTCGTCAGAAGCAAGGACTTTTTCCAAGGCTGATAATTAATTTGTTACTAACATGCTTCAAAAACCTCAGCAATGGGTTCGCTGTCTGGTTGCTGGGTGGGCATGGACATGGCGGGCGTGGCCTAGTTGACCTCCTGCACCATTGGGGAGGGGAGGGCGTTTTCACCTTCCCCGAGGTCCAGAAAGCCTCTTTCTGGAGGACAAAAACAGTTGTCAAGTCCCGATCGGCTTGCCATACCTGGGGGTGGGTGGTGGGTGAGGTAGGAAGAACTAGCAGGGATCGAATCCAGTTGCAGCAAAGCCAAGCCCAAAGTCCCTCTTACCAGCTGACTGGCGCGGCGGCAGAAACAGCCGTGCGCCGCTGCAATGGCCTTGGCGGCTTCAACATGCTTGGCTAGGCCGGCGTCTGATCCGGCTACAGCGAGGAGAGGGCCAACAGCCCCTTCCCCTCCAACAGCTGGTCAGCTCCAGATGCTCTAGGGATGCTGGAAATGACCGGTTCCAGCCTCCCCGAACTTCCAGGAATCCCATTTTTCTCCGTCCCCGAGCCTCCACGCGCCCTGCAGTTACCTGCATCCACAGTGGGCTGTGTGGACACTCCTGGGAGAGGTGGGATGGAGTGGGCGGGGCCAGCCAGGAGTGGGATTTGGGGGTTTGCCGATCCCCGCAGAATCTTCACTAAGGGTCCACCCGAATCTCCGCGAACCCCCAGCAGCCCACACCTCTTAACATGACACAGAAAAGCCAGTGGGAAGCACATTATAGAGAACTGATGTTCACAAGCTCTTAATGGGCTGAAATAGGTTGTTCCTGCTCCCACATCAATTGAATACATGAACAAAAATAGAAGCTAATCTGTTACATCTACTCCTGGTTCCAACCCCTGTTTCCAACCCTGTCATCTGCATGTTGACACATACACATACATTTGATTAATAAATAAATACACAAAAGGATCTCTTTTTTTTCAGATGCCTGTGTATGGAGGATGGACAGCTAGTGGGACAGGCAATATTACAGTAAAGTTAGTCAATATATCACCACTCGCTCAAGATATTTTTCAAGACATTTTTTTGCCAGAGGCAAAAATGGAAAAATAGCTCTCCACACCCCTTCCAAGTACGGAAGGCAAACTCCAGTGCTGGGAGCTATCCTGTAACAGATAGTGAAGTAGCTCAGAGCATTCTTGGTAATCTGCAAAGACTTCATAATTCTCCCTTTCATATTTCAGTGCTGCTCTACAAGGACAATTGCCTAAAGCAATGGCTTCACATTCTTAATGAGAGGACTTACTAAGTTGTCAATCACCACAGAAATGTAACTCCAGAAGAGAGCTTCTCTATGAACAACACCGTTTGATGTATATCAAGGCTGAAGTATATATTCCTCTGGTCTCTCAGAGTTGCTTTCTTCACAAAATTAAGTTTGCTGTTAGAAATCAGCTTCCTCTCTTTGAAGGACAATTTACGCTCCTACTCAGAAGCATCTTCAGATAGGTGGGAGAAGGCTAGGCTATTTCACTTATGAGACATTTACCTAGCAAATGAGGCACACTTGCTTTTTCTCCAATTAATTGATTGGGTGAAAGAGATGATCATCTAGGGCATGGGTGTCAAACTTGTGTCGTCTCAGAGTCATCAGGGACGTATCGTGACTTTTTTCTCTTTTGCTAAACCAGGCGTGGCCCCATTTTATGTCCTTTCTTGCCATAGTTGTTAAGTGAATCACTGTAGTTGTTCAGTGAGTAACATAGTTGTTAACTGCATCTGGCTTCCCCATTGACCTCACTTGCAAAAGGTGATCATAGGACCATGGAACACTGCAATTGTCATAAAGAATTCTATTCTATTCTATTCTATTCTATTCTATTCTATTCTATTCTATTCTATTCTATTCTATTCTGTCAGCTGCCAAGCATCTAAATTTTGATCACATGATCATGGGGATGCTGCAATGGTCATACGTGTGAAAAATAGTCTTAAGCCACTTTTTTTCAGTGGTAACTACCTGTACTGCCTTCATGTCTCTCATTTCTTGATTCTACACAATTTCTAAGAACTTTTAGTCTTTTTTCTTTAGATATCTTCAGATGCCCTTGCTATATTCTTCACAATAGTTTTTTGATTACAGAAGCACAAATGGCTGTATTCCTGGACATAACAGAATTAGGCATAAAAGCATGCTGGCAAGCCAGATTGAGAGGCCAAACCGTGGCGCAGTTTGAAGAACTTCATTTTGCAAGAAAGAAAAATGAATTAGTAGCTGGAAGAAGAAGTGGGAAGAGGAAAAGAGAGAGGAGGAAATTGTCAGTGGGAGGATGAGTCATTTGAAGAATTTTTTAACAGCTTTAAAGCTATAATGATGGGCTCTCAAGCGATCTTGTCATCGGGGATGAGATTGTAATCAGCGTTTAAATATCTAACACTATTGAACAGTTAACTGGAAGACAAAGACCTTTATTATAATTAGAGTTTAGACACAAATAGCCCTTTAAAATATTCCAGCAAAATTGAGGACAGATAGCAATTGGGTGAACAATTTCTCAGAGGGACAACCCTGTCAATGACAATAGAAAATTCCTTATGGGAGCAGTTTCTTCTGTTTTCCTTTCAGATTAAACAAAAATGTGTGAAGCTAGGAAGTCCGTTATCACTTGGAGAAATCATTGTAGATGGATGATTGTATTCACACCCCACCTTTCGACTAATTAAGTGCCAGAAACTCACTATCCTCTTATGGTGATTTCTTTGAAATGCTCTTATTGTTTCAAACAAAACATTCTGTAAGAAAATCTCTTGAATGAGTTCTGATAGAAAAAAAAGAGACTTTTTTTTCCTGATGATGCTAATTTAGATCTGATAGCAAGTCACTAAAATAGTGTCTGTTAAAATTACAGGTAAACCCCAGTTAAGAATGTCTGACTTATGGGCAACCTATACTTACAAATAGGCTGCCTATTGCTAAAATGTTGGGCAGTGTTGTCCTTCCTTGTGCCAAAAAACTGCTGAAACCACATAATGTTTTTATGAAGCCCTAAAGCCACATGTTTTTAGTCTATAGCCTGTTTTCAGCAGCTTGTGAAAACCAGGATATCTGCAGGACCGCATTGAGTCCACTCCCTCCCGTGCGGTCACACAGGGAGGGCCTGCTGGGGGTACCATCGGCGGCGAAATGCCGACTGGTGACCCCCAGAAGTA
>JANHFL010002048.1:156295-168607 GCA_032468155.1 Oxyrhabdium leporinum | reverse complement strand
AAGATCATGTCTCAGTCATGTGATGTCTCACATAAGGTTCTGTGGTTATTCACTTAACGACAAAAGAGCTACAGTTAAATTGGGCGCAATCACATGCTGCTCGTGTAATGATCCTACCTTTTAATAACACGTTTTCTAGTCCCCGTTGTAATTGTAAGTTGAGGACTGCTTGTGCATTATATATATGCATATACATACACACACAGAGAGAATCACTGGAGTTTATGAGGCATAATAATCTGGTTTGTGAGAGAGACTAGCTTGCTTTCTTGAGAAAAAAAGTTCTTCATACATTAGAAAATCTTGACAAGCTGAAGAAGATGAATTGCTGCACTAAAATTTGAAGGTCAGTCGAGTCCCTGTAGGTATTTTAGACTAGATTCTTCTCTCTCAGAGGCGTCTGTAGGATTCAGTGCTTTTGCTAAAAGTTCTAAAAGCTGGATTGGCTTTCCCACCTGCTATCTTTTTAACTGACCGTTTCCATCCTATTCCCACCAAGTATGCTGAATTTGGTATACTAATTACATGGTACCTTACATGATACCTGTGCTTCCTGTTGGAAAGTATGTCTTGATCCTTCTGCAGAGGAATACCTGATACTGGTAGTCCTCGACTTACAACAGTTCATTTAGTGACCATTCAAAGTGACAGCCGCAGTGAAAAAAAGCGGCTGATGACCATTTTTCACCCTTACGACCTTTGTAACGTCCCCATGATCACGTGATCAAAATTCAGATACTTGGCCACTGACTCATATTTATGACTGCTGCTGTGTTCCAGGGACATGCGGTCCCCTCTTGCAACCTTCTGACAAGCAAAGTCAGGGGGGGAAAGTCAGATTCGTACTTGTGACCATTGCTGTGTCCCGAGGTCATGTGATCAACTTTTGTGACCTTCTGACAAGCAAAGTCAATGGGGAAGTCAGATTCACTTAACAACCAGGTTACTAACTTAACAACTGCAGTGATTCACTTAACAACTGTGGCAAGAAAGGCCGTAAAATGGGGGCAAAACTCTCTTAACAAATGTCTCACTTAACAACTGTAATTTTGGGCTCCGTTGTGGTCGTAAATTGAGGCCTACCCGTATAAGCCTTGAGTAGTCCTAACTCTAACCCAGTTCAGAGTGACTTAGGACATTATGGCCTTCGTGGCAACGATGGATCTCTTCCATGTCATTGACAACTTGATGCATTCTGGCAGTCATACATTAGATCAGGTTTTTGTCCTGGGACGGTAGAGATATGATTTGGAGAAATCACTCTCTGATTGCCTTTCGGTTCACTGGGGTTAATCCTCCCTGGTGGACCAGTAGAGATCCTGAGAGTGACTCTGTTTTAGTGAAGATGTCTTCAGTTTGCCATGCTCCCCTCTGGGAAGTCCAGATGAGGTAGAAGTTACAGTAGGGTGGCCTTTGACAGGATTTCAGTATTCTGCTACAGCAGGGGTGTCAAACTCACGGCGTCATGGCGGCGTTATGTGTCATATCGGGACTTTTTTCCCCTTCGCTAAACTGGGCATGGGCATGGCCAGCGTGTGACGCATCTGGCCTGCGGGCCGGGAGTTTGACAGCCCAGTGCGACAGCATCTAAGCAACACTGAGGTACATTCCAAGCTCATGGTGACCCTTGACATTGCCTTCCTCAAATAAGTATTGGGAAGTTGATATGGTGCTCCTGATCTAGGTTCTAGCCGAAACCCACCACTAAAATATACCTGAATAATTCTTCTTGTTTTGCTTAGCCTTTGTTTTATATTTGAGTAATCGGTTTCGTATTTTTGTTTCTAAATACTAAGATCTTTGGTGTTTCTTGCTCTTTGATCTATGTTTTTAGTCTTCAGTCAAACAGCTGGCTCTAGCTCTTTGTGATTTGATACACATCCTGTAATTTCACTGGTGTTGTCTGTCATTAACTTCTTTTTTAAGTTCTTGTAAGCTTCTGTTTATGTCATCAGTAACACTACATCAGTGTCATTTAGCCACTTTTGTCTTCTTTGGCATCTTTCAATTGCCTTCGACTTTTTTTTAATGACTCTTGTCTTTATGTTATATTCCAGGGTACCTCACTCTTAGCTTCCAGTGAGCAGAGAAGTTTTATTTAATCTAATATTGAATTTTTGTTACTGTCGTGCAAGTGATTTTGAACACCAGAACTACTGTTCAAAGGCATCATTTTCTCTTTGTTCAGATTTTTTGATATTCTAGCATTTGCAATCATATGTTACGACTGGGAAAACAGTAGCCTTGTCAGCATGTACCTTTGTTGTCATTGTGATGTCTCTGCACTAATGTAGTCTAGATCTCTCATTGTCTTTTCCCAAGTATCAGACATCTTATTATTTCATGGCTACAGGCACCATTCCTGTGAATTTTGGAAAGCAAAGAAGATAAAGTTTGTTACTACCTTCAGCTTTGCTTCTTATTTGTGTTGGGTTGGTACTGTTGAGTCGCAATGCTGACACAATCATGGTGTGGATTTTTTTCCCTATAATATTAAATAGCAGGTCTTCTTGGACCTTCGGCAAGGGACTCTTTTCTTAGCTTCCAACAGTCAATGTGGTATTTTTAGGTCATTAAATGTCTCTTTCAGCCATTTTAATTCCAATTTCTATTTCTCCTATTCCACCACTTGTCACGTTTTATTCTGTATATAAGTTAAATAAGTGATAAGAAATTACCTTTACGCCCTTATTTCCCAATTTTTAAATTTTTTAGTTGTTCCACATTCCATGTTAACTACCCCTTTGTAGTTCACTTGTCTTTATGTCAGAAGCACCAGGGGACTTCCGGGTTAAAAGGATTAGCTAGTGACATCACTCTTGCCCAGGGGACATCCAGTTGGGGAGTCCTTTCATGTCCCCATACCCACCAAAGTAGTAGGTATCTATCTAATTGTGAATGCACACTTTCGAACTGCTCGGTCAGCAAGAGCTGGAGCAAATGATGGGAGCTCACCCCCACCACACAGCAGCACTCAGGTCTTGAACATGGACTTGCTGATCGTCAGCCCAGCAACCTAACCACATGACTCACCATCTTCATGGATTATAACTGAACTCTAACTGAGCATCAGCCAAGTTATAAATCAAGACTGTGCTAGGAGGAAATGGGTTGTTTAATTAGCCTTCTCACTCCAGAGATCATCTTCTAGTTTTGGATAGGGTTGAACTTCCCTTTGTTGAGTTGCTTTGTTCTCTGGGAGTTCTGGATTCTCACCTTCTGCTTAAACATCAGGGGCCTATATTGTCCAATTGCATTTTGTGCTTCAATTGCAACATCTCTTCAATGGCAACTCCTCCAGGATATACTGTCACAGTCATTCATGTCTTTATCACTTCACAATTGCATCTTTAGAATTTGCTCTACATGGCAGCCTTTGGAGACCATCCAGAAGGTCTAAAATTATTATTTTTAAAATAATTTTTATTTAATTTTATTAATTTTTATTTAATTTCAATTAAATAATGGTAAAAATCATGACAGATAATAAAAATACAAAGTAGTGGGGGGGAAAACCACAAAAAGAAGTAGAAAATAAAATGACAGAAAAGGAAAAGAGAAATTGTAAAGAAGTGTGTTTTCATATTCTTGACAGTAGCTATAGATACATGTATATTTTGCCCTCTCTCTATAAAGTTATATCATAATTTATGTACCTGCAGCACCCAACATGGAATGCTTTTCACTGTCTTGTATCTGTTGTGATATTTATTTGGTCTAACCTGTCATTGTCATTTTCATTTGTATTTTCTTCAGTTTTACTGTAAAATCTTGAAAAAAAAATCTTACTTTCTACACCGATTGCAAGCTGAATCTCTATGGTTCAAAAGTGAAAATAATCCTTCCAAAGTATCCCATCAATTGTCTTCTGTTTACGTTTTTCAGAAAACATACTTTTTTTCCTTCTTGCATAGTATTTTAATTAAAATTTCCTTACGTACAATTACATCTGCATTGCCAGTCCTCTGTCTAGTATTAAAATGCTGCTGTAAAACTTGATCTCTTGTCTTCCTCCTGATAAAGTGTACAAGGATGTCCCTTGAAACATTTCTTAATTTTGAAAAATGTGTATTAATTTCATGGAACTTATCGATCTTAGTGTCTTAGTGTCATCTCAGAGACATAGCAATCTTTTTCTGAGATATCTTCTTCATATTGTCTTGGAATTGCTATAAATCTTAAGCAAGATTCTTTTACTCTCAGTTCCAATAAAGGCAAATTGTCCAAACTTTTCCCATCTCTTTTATTTATAACTCATACTTTCCCAAACTTTCACTTTGTCAGTATTTTTTTCTTAAGTCTGCAGCCAGATGCCCTACAGATACTTTACTCTTCTTAACTTCTTCTTTCACATCTTTTTTTTATTCCTGCAAATCCTTCTTCCATTTCCTTTTTACACCATTGCAGTCACCTCTTTGCCAAATTCTTCCAATATTTTTTTGCAATGAATCTTGTGAAATACCTCATCTGTAAGGCATTCTAGTGAACCCTTGCATCCTTCTTCTAATTTAGGAGCCTGTCTTGGGTTTTCATTGTGAGAAAGTGAAATCATGTTGATAAAAGTAAAAGGTTTCTCCTTTTTTTCTGTTTTGCTTTGCTATGCTCAGCACTTTAGTTCCAATTAGCCCCCATAGTTACATTTTCATAGTTTAGTACACACTATCCTTATCTTCTTGTTTTCTAAAATCCACCAATTATTTACTGTCCTTAAAAATAAACAATCAGCATTTCCACTAAGATCTGGTCTGTTATCTACTTAATTTTGTTATTTTCAAAGGTACTTTCATTAAAAAAAATGTTCCTTTAAAACAAAACACTATCCCCTTTATCTATTAAAAATTTCTTGGATCGTGACCTTGTTAAGCTTTTTGCTTTTAAATTAAAATCCTTTAAAATGTTGTTCCCCTTCTTAATTTTAAAAAGAAGGTGCTTCATGAGAGTCTTTAATTTTCATTGCCATTCGGAATATCCTTCTTAGATTGTAAAGTAATTAAATCCAAAGATGTTTAAGAAAGTGAGGCTTATGTTGGTCAAACGTCCATTAAGGCCGCACAGCAGTTAAATCTTGGTCTAACTGTGGATTAGAAATGTTTAACATGAATATAAGTAGGTCAAATGCTTCCCAAAAGAGAAAAAAAACATTATTCGAAACAGTTAAAACAAAATGTGATTTTGCTTACAAGAAACACATATTTGGGAAAAGATGTTAAATGTTTAAGTCCCAAAACCTGAGAGAAGAATTTATCTCAGGAGAACTGGAAAAAATGAGTTGTTTTGAATATAAATCTTCAACTATTTCCAAAACTTATATTGACTGAAGTTTATGATAGATATATTAGGGTGGAAGTTAATGTAGAGAGAGTTAAGACTTTGATAATGGGAATTTATGCCCCAAATGAACATAAAACAGCATTTTATAAACAATTTATGAATGCTATTTGTAGCTCAGGGTTGATCTATGGAGTTGGTACTCTGAGATTGGTGAAATTTCTTTCCTTGCAGACATTTCATTACCCAACCAGGTAACATCTTCAGTGCTAGAAGGGAAGGGATTACACTTCCATGAAGACTGAGGGGGCAAGCCACTGTACATAAATAGAGAGCAAATCACAGTCCCTTTTAGCACTGAAGTTTTTATCTAGTTGGTAATAAAAGATCTGTAAGAATACAACCAAGCAAAGAGAGCACCAAGAACTCCACAGACTTATGGATAAATAATTGGATTGTAATGGAGTATTTCTCCACAAAAATATGGAACTTCTGAGGGAGAAATGTTAACAATACACAGGGGAGATTACCAAAGGATTTTTTTAAAAAAATATATAGATAATTTGCAGCTTGTTGATACATGTAGATATAAAAATGCTGATTCAAAAGAATATATTTATTCTTGTTTCTCCTCCTTCCCATACCAAGTTAGGTATATCTTTCTCTTATTGTTTTAATAGTGTATCAGTTGCCGGAATAGGTATTGTTTGAAACAAAAGCATCATTTTTGGAAAACATTTGTTTTTATCACAGAAACTCTACCCAACAACAACAAATTGTAATTTCTCCCATCAGAAGGTCAAATTGGTTCAGCATGCAATGGCATAGGTTGCACGTGTAACACCACATCTCTGGCAACTGCATTAAAAAAAAAAAAATTCTAATGCCTAGCTCCTGGTGAGTTCATGGACAGGACCATGCAGTTTTTGGGTAGCATTGTAGAAGTGTTTTTTTTTTCCTTCTTTTTCCTTTGTCCAGAATGATTTCTGACTTCCTGGACTAGGACTGAAAAAAAAAAGACTATTCCCAAATTACCCACTTGGCTTTGGTGCTTAAGAGAAGAGTAGAACCTACTATGTCTCCCGACACTTAGTCTAGTAGTTTGATTGCAATTCCCGACTGATCTCAAGATGCTGATTATCACCTTGTATGGTTCAGGGTCTGGTCGTTTTCAAGACACCCTGCTCCACAGTGAACTTGCCTACCTTGTAAGATGTGATGGTTACCCTGCTAAAGGTGTCATCCTCTAAGAAGTGGCTAGTTCAAGATGACCAAATGTGAGCTGCAAAAGTGCTGATGATCATTAGATGTCAGTAAATGGTTAGCTATTCTTTATCTTTCTTGAAAGTGAGGACTGTTAATTGGTGGAACAGCTTATCTCTGGAAGTTGTGGGTGTTCCATCACTGGAGGTTTTCAAGAAGAGATTGGACAGCCATTTGTCCAGGATGGTATAAGGCCTCCTGCTTGAGCAGGGGGTTGGACTAAAAAACCTTCAAGGTCCCTTCTGACTGTAATGTTTTATGTTCTATTTCTTTGCTGCTTACTAATGACCTTTCTGGATTTTGGCAACCCAGATACGGCCCCGTTAAAGTAGAATGTGAAAAATGAAGGACCAGAAATAAATTATTTCACACCAATAAGCTACAGTGGACAAGACTATCAGTTCTCTATATCTTTCCCTTTAGGATACAAATTATTTCTAGGCAATTTACAGACATCAACAATTATAATTTTATTATTATTATTTTTTTAAATGGTATTTTTTCGTACAGGGAAGCTTGTGATTGTTTACTCAGCCATCCTCTAGCAAACATCAAACATGTCCAATTAGCACAGAGATACACTGATGAAAAACCTGCAAACTAATGTTCACTTGCCCAAGACACAGATGTTTCTTTGAGAAGATTCAAGCAGGGAAATGCAAAAAAAAGACACAACAGAACAGCGACAAAAAAGTGTCGAGCTTCAATAATTGAAAATATCCTATCGGTGATCTTGCTTGCAGGATAAAATGAGATAAAATGAACTTTTTCAATGTTTTCCTTCACAGATTCTATACATAAAAGGGCTGAACATGTCTCTCCGTTTTGGACAACATCTCATCAAGCCTTCTCTTGTGTTTCTGAAGACAGAGCTGTCTTTTGCACTTGTGAACAGGAAACCTGTGGTCCCAGGCCGTATCCTTTTTTTTTCCCCCCTGGTTAGGAAGTATCAAATATAACAGATGGCTTTGGATCTCTGGCTATCGGCCTGGAAGTGGGCACCTTTCCTCGCTCCTTGAAGAAGAACAGGTAAGATGTTACTCATATTTATTCTGAAGCCAGTCAGTGGAACATAATATGCTTGATCAGTGTTGCAGAACTTTTGAAAGAGGTTGCTTAGCAACGGTGACCAAAGAGGTGATTTTTCTCCTGACCTTTTCACCAAAGGGAGATATATATATATATAAATAAACAGGCATTTAGCATTTTTGAAAAAAAAGGAGTTGAACGTGCTCTCTGTTTTAATTGTTCTCTGTTTTAATTGTTGAATTATTGGACCAGAAATTAGACTTTTGTGGGTTTCGGTGTTTTATGAGAGACAAATTCAGCTGGAATGGCTAATTTCCCAGGTGAGCAATGGCTTTTTGAGGGAACAACCAGGACTCAACAGTAAGTCATATGCTCATATGCCAGAAAGTCCTAGGATCAGTTTTAGATATCTAGTAACATATAATGAAAAAGTCCTCTGCTTGAGTTCCCAGAAAGTTCTCAGAGTTAAAAATGTTGGTCTCGGCAAACAAAATATCTGAGCCTGGCACAAACAGCTTCGTAGGTATGGAAAAGTGCCCACGGACTAAAAATTGTTTTGAGATATTTGGGTCCTGAAATACGACATGAAATCTCAGATAGAAAAGATACTGCTCAAACCTAATGGGTGGGTTGGTTCCTTTGTTTAGAACTAAGCTAGCTTTTTGTATCTGAAAGTTAGCACTAAACCTTCAAAGCACAATCGATCAGTTAAACAAACTAGAACATGGGTGTCAAACTCACGTCATCATGTTGTCATCACGTGGTGTATCGCGGCTTTTTCCCCCTTCACTAAAATGGGTGGGCGTGGCCAGAGCATGATGCATCCGGCCCGCAGGCTGCGAGTTTGAGACCCTGTACTAGAACAAATGTATGGAATTCTTTCTCCCGTAAGTCTATATGTTTGCTTTGCTGACTGAGGAATTGTGGGAGTTGAAATCCACAGGTCTTCGAAGGGTCCAGGTTGTGAAACACTGTCTTCATACTGATCTTCAGCTGGAGCCGGCAAAAAAATAGCACAGCTGGAAATAGTGGCCCATATAAACATCTAGAGAACCTTAGCAGCACTTCCTCTGTCTGTTGAACTCTCTTCCTTTCATCTGGATGTGTTTAATTTTTATGTCTAATAAATTCTGAGGATAATGGATGGTGGTTCATTTTGTAGCACTGGAATCTCAGTGCCCATATTTGTAAAGAAATCAAATGCAAAGTTGAAAAAAAGTGATCTTTCCCATAGCAATGAACATCATTAGCCTAGAAACTATTGATATGGCTGCCAATTATGATGACCGTATATTACTTCTTATATTGGAAACACTTTTCTCTCAGGCCCAATTGCTGGAGAACACCATGGTTACAGAGGTTTGTGCTTCTGCTTGCCGCTTATGGTTTATTCATGGTGTACTTGATTGGCCATTATGGAATCAAAATAATTAGACCTTTGGAGTGATCCAAAAAGGTTGTTTCCTGTAATGACCCAAGCTTCATGGAATAGCCTTCCATTGAGTATTGATTATCTTTCATGAATTAGGGCTTCTGAAAAGCAGTAAGGATGGAATGGTTCTGGAGGGGTTTTGGTTCTTGATGGTTATCTTGGATGGAAGTGATAATATGAATTTATGGTATAAGATACTTATAGACTTAGTCAAGTTGTTGGCTGTTTTTGACCTTATTGTGTGCATTTTAATTTTTAATCTTGAAGACCTTATAGCAGTTACGATGTAAATTATTATTGTGGATGATTATCTTGTTTTACTATGGTGTTGCTACCATTGCTATTTTATGTTTTAGATGGATTGTAAGCTTCTGTATGTCCATGTGGATTTGCACAAAAACTTAACAAACAAATGCATAAGTCAATGTAATCATACAATAGCTGGCAGGCATCTGCGTTAAAAGCTAAACTTTGGACCTTGGTAAACAATTCAGAGTGATACATGCTTCCCAATTAGACTATAATATAGACAGTTTTACATTAGTGTTTAATGCATTTATGAATCTTTAAAGCAAAATTTATTTAAATTTTTTTTTTGTTGAATTGTGTAATCACATGTGTGCGTTTAGTATGTTTCCTTATGTTACAATTTGTAATAATGCATGTATTGCATTATTGTTGAGTAAGTGTTTACTTAAAGAAAAAGCATCCTTCCCAGATTTAGCTAAGAGAGACAAATTTAGGGGGGGGGGGAGAAGAAAGGCTATACAGTGTGTGTGTGTGTGTGTGTGTGTGTGTGTGTGTGTGTGTGTGTGTGTAAAAATAATAATAATCAAGATTGTGGTTTTGCCCATGCAGTTGAAGCCCTTCCTCTTTTTATGTGTATCATACAGTCCAGTAGATATGCCTGGGTGGGGTACTACCCTGATAAAAGCAGAATTTGGTAAATAAATAAAGTGCCTGCCAGCCAGGAAAAGATAACCATAAAGGAACATTTGCCTGTCCTGGCAGGGAATATATTTCCTATGTTTTACAGCAGTAATTTTATCTACTTGGGTCTGACTCACTTAGAGAATGCCTTTTAATACATATCTATTTCCTAGCAGACAATGAAATATTAACATATTTGAATTTCTGTAAGTTGCAGACAAAAGGAATGGCTTTAAAAGCTAATTCAATTCAGATGTCAGGTTAATTAACTTGTGTGTTTTGAAATATTCAGGTTTCCAAAGAGGAGGGGCAGACATTTAGGCTGGGGGATTATTCATAAAGTGAGCCATGTTCTGGGAAGGCTGCCTAGCTAGCATGAACTGCTGGAAACATCAGCAACTCCAAGGAAGGAGACTAAAATTTAGCATACACCAGTGGTCCCCTTGGTTGCTCTCATGTCATCATGATGTTTAATATGCGCATACACATTTTATTGATTAAGACTTTCTCTTTCTCCAATTGATAAGCTTGAACATTCAATCATGTATTTCCTTTGTAACAACACTGGGGTTAATACATCTCCAAATTCAATTAGGTATATTTGATTTAAACAAATAGCTTGAAAATCCAATCTAGCCAGTGTGTATAATTTTGGATTCATAAATGGTCTTGTTTGACCTGTTTCCCAATCCCTAGGTTTGATTTATTTTCTCTTTTATATTGTTCGTTTTATTTCATTCTCTCCCATACCTATAAACTAGACAGCCTTTAGTTTAGCTCCCTGAACTTGTGATTCTGTATTAGTTTCGTGGACTGGTTCATTTTTGCTAGCTTTTGAAACTGGAACCACAGCATGGCTTTAGGGAAGGCTCTAAATGAGTCCTACTCAGGGATTTTTGTCCCTATGAGAGAGAAAGTTAATCATGTTCATCTTTCATTATCCCCATGTTGGGGAAAAACCCCAAAAAACATTGACAAGAAGAGGCTGTTGCGTATGCAATAACTGCCCTTGTCAGTTACAATCCTATGTGATTGGGGCTGGAAGCCATAAGAAAAATAATTCTCTCTGCATCCAGTTTCTTCTCTTAGAAGAAAATTTTTATAGTTCGGGGTTGAACTATGCGGTCCGTGATGCTCTCTGAACTTGTTTGGTTGGTTGGTTGGTTGGTTTTTTTTCTCCAGATGTTTCATTACCCAACTATGTAATATCATCAGTCCTACACTGGCACTGATCATGTCAACTAGTTGGGTAATGAAATGTCTGCAAGAAAGCGACCAAACTCAGAGAACATCAAGGACCCCACAGTTTCTTTCTTCCTGACTGCCCTCAAAGAATGACTAGGATAAAGAAGGAAGCTGAGTGTCAGATGACAAGCGGACAGGACCAGAATGCATGGACAGATTACCAGTCCACCTGATATTATTGGGATGGGAAGAAGGAAATGACTGGATGATAAGAGATTAATCACTCACCGTGATAACTCAATGGCAACTAATCACAATTGGAAGTACAAGCCTTGTGAACGCCTATTTTTAAAGGACAACTGAATATTAACTGTCCATATATCCTGTTTGTGATACAATAATCCCAATAACTGTGTGAGAAGGATCCTAGGTGAACGAAATACAGTAGGCCTTTGGGCTAATCCAGAATTTGGATGTATGCCCATTAAATCTAAATTCTGACTGCCTGATTCCTTGTCTTCATGCCAATTTAATAATAATTCATTATTTCCTTGTTGTCTGATGTTGTCTCAGCCGCAGACGTATTTAAGGGTTTCTGAAAGACAAGACTTATATAAACAAGCAAATACTGTACAGACTGAGAAGGACCTCTGAGGGAATAGCAGAGTTTCGGATGCCTCAGTAGTCAAGCTAGACTTGTTTACACAGCCATTATCCTCTGATAACAATCCCTTAATCCGAGAAGGTCAAAAACCAAAGCTTGCTTGTTTGAAATATATTTTAGAGAAAAACTCTGAACTTCTTTGTGTGCTTGAGAGATTTGGTGGACAGGTAGAAGACGTTTAAGAGACCTTTTATTGAGTATCTGAACTTCAAGATGTGCTTGAACTTGCTTGTTGAATAAAGACTAAACGAGAATTGTAATAAATAAAATGAAGCAGAGCTGTAGAAACTACAGAGTGATTGCTGTATCCCAAAGGTATGTGCTTCAAGTATGACCAATAAAAGAATGGATTTGATTTAAAAATTGTATAGTTGGGAGATGAATGGTGTTGAATGAAATCTAGAGAATATTTTATTATTACCTTCTCATAATCTGTGTTCATGTGTTTTGGACCAGCAAGGCAAGAAATTTATTTATTTTTATTTATTTTTACATTTATATACCGCCCCATTCCGAAGACTCGGGGCGGTTTACAGCTTAT
>JANHFL010002048.1:136191-149051 GCA_032468155.1 Oxyrhabdium leporinum | reverse complement strand
TTTGAACCGCTAGATTGAATCAGCAGAAGTGGCCTGCAGTTCAACACTCTAACCACTGCGCCACCTAGGCTCCATGTTGGCATTGCAGACATCTGTTTAGTCCAGTTACATCTGCCTGCTCTTACTGGTTTTGGGTCCTTTCTGCTGGCAGATTTGTCTGTGGTATTCCTAGGCGTTGGAGATAACTGTCGAAAAATTGTTTTCCTCGTTAAATATTACTTGTGCTTCAACCTCCTCACCAGCCAACATACTATATTTAGGATGACTCCCCTTGGAATCTTCAGGCCTTGACACAGCACCCTGATTTTTATGGTGCTAAGCAATTTATGAGCAACTGAGATGGCTCTACCTGGGTATGGATAATTTTCCCTTGATGTCTCATTTTCTCTTTTCCTAGTGCAACTGGAGATGGTTATAGTCATCAAGAGAACTTTTCATCTTACAGATTTATTTCTAGTAGGGGGAATCTTTTCAGAATGGGAATAATTTCTCCATCTGCTAATAATTCTGTGGCAGATCACAGTAACCTCTGGATTTTGATGAAAATGGCAATTTGGCTGTAATGAGTTATTTCCAGATCAAATAAAGCAAAAAAATATTACACTACATTGTTACTACTTTTAAAAGGAGGTAATAAAGGGGAGCATGGTTTTAATATAAAAAATGTTTTTACTGATCTTTCCTTGCATGACTCTTTTTACTCTTGTTTTAAGTAGTAAGCGAAGCTGTATTCTGTGTTTTGTTCAGATTTTTTTTTAACATAAGTGGCTTCAGGTTTAATTTGATCATTTGGTAATATTGCTGTTAACCTGAACTTAATTCAGAAATTGGAACTTAATCCTTTGACCTCAGAGCTTTTATTCGGCAGAAAAATCTTTTTTCCCAAAAAAATAAAGATGCATATATGGATTTGAGCCTGTCATACTTTGATTAAATCAAATAGTAGGTTAGATATGGAATCCAATGTAAGCTGTAGAGCTATTCTATTGGTCAGTTGAACATATAGAGGTTGTAAATAGAGCCAACAGGCAAGATCCTGACCAATAAACTTAACAATAAGCCAATTGATAAAGTTGTATTCTTGTCTTTGTTGGTTAGTATTTTTATTCCGCCTATCCTCAAGACTTATTTTTTTTTTAAAAAAAAGATTGCTTTCTCAGTATTAATAGCATGCCTGTGACATTCTTAGCCCATCTTTCATCCAAGAGCTCTGCATGCTTTGAAGCTTTCAGCATTTAGTTTTAATGTTTTAGAACATGGGTCCCCAACCCCTGGGGCGGAGGTCACTATCGGACCATGGCCTGTTCAGAACCAGGCCGCACAAGTGACAGGTGAGTGCATGCACACAGCTCCACTTACATCAGCTGCGAGTGCTCGCACGTATGCGCAGAGCTCCATTTGCGTGAGTGGTGGGTGCTCATGCTCATGTACAAAGCTCCATTTGTGCGAGTGGCAGATGTGTGTGCCGTTGCTTGTGTAAATGGAGCTGCATCTGTGAGCGTGCTTACCTGCCACTCACACTGAACCATTCCCTCTCCCCTCCGCCGGGTCACCAAACCAGAAAGGTTGGATACGCTGGTTTAGATTTCTATTTTTATATTCATTTCCTTGCAATCTACCCAGAGTTATTAGAATGAACAATGGATATTCTGTTTCTTTTCTCTCTCTCTCAATGTTTCTGTATGGTTCAGTGGCGCAGTGGTTAGAGTGCAGTACTGCAGGCTACCTCTGCTGACTGCTGACTGCCTGCAATTTGGCAGTTCAAATCCACCAGGCTCAAGGTTGACTCAGCCTTCCGTCCTTCCGAGGTGGATAAAATGTGGACGCAGATTGTTGGGGGCAATAGGCTGACTCTGTAAACCGCTTCGAGAGGGCTGTAAAGCACTGTAAAGTGGTATATAAGTCTAAGTGCTATTGCTATATGCGCACACATACACATATCCACACTTGTATATGGTTAGAATGAGAGAGAATGTAGCTGAAGATAAAGTTTATTTTAATCATACAGGTAATCCTTGGCTTACAGCCTTAAAGGAACATGCACATTATATTTGTAAGTCATGTCGGTCATAAAGGGTCATCATGTGACTGATTTATTATCTTTTTTTTCTGATGGCCATTATACGAATCCCCATGGTCATTCATTGAACCCACGATCGTTAAGCAATTTTCATTCAGCATTTTAACTATTAAAACAAATAGGATTTGAGACACGAATCAAATTCAAATTCAAATCTATGGCTGCATCTCATGTTATAAATACCATTCCAAATATTTTTGGAAAATGAAGTACTGCTTTAAATAGCAACGAGAGTGGCAAAATCAGTGAAATGCTGCCAGCAGTTTAAAACCATCTTCATATGTACAGTATGTCACACTATACAGATGCTTTTTCTTAAGATAAAAATTGCTAATTCTAAAGTATAGCTAAGGATATTTTATCAACTGGCTGCTTTTCTCTGAGTAGTAAATATGACCTCTGTTGTTGTTCATCCGTATCTAACATTGGTTAGCATTCCACTTGCTGCAGGCAGATTGATCATATGCTTTTTAAGCCTCCTTAATTATATAAATTGTCCAGGCCGGTCTCAAAAAAATTGGGAAAGCCAAATTGTTTCCGACTAGGTGAACAACTGAAGTTTGTTTGGGAAGTGGTATTTTTGTGCAGCTTTAAGATATTGCTTGAGTTTTGACTCCCCCAAAGCAGCTACTTTGGTATCGCTGTGATTTAAACTCAGGCCTTTAAAGCTGCTTATATGGTGCCTCGGTATTTTATTGAAATTCTTTAGGCGCAGAGGCCCCCTTTGATACCTCCAAAATGAAATTACCTAGTTCCTCTGTGAAAATTTATTTAGCCTCAGGTGGAGTAAATAAAAGTAAAATGAAGTAAAACTTTAATATAGTTCACTTTGCAAAGCTGTTTTCACAGTTCAGGAAAATTGTCAAAACTCTTTAAGATGTTGTAGGCACTCCAGGCTTGGTGGTAAGAAGGATCGGTCACCAAGAAAGAATACATTCAGGTAAATAGTAGAGGTGGTGTAGAATGACAAAAGCTCAGAACCAACTGATATAATGAAGGGCTCTTAGGAAGAACAAAGTGCTTCTTTAAAGTTGATCAAAATAAAAAGCAAGAGAAAAGAATCAGTGTGCCAATTAATTAATAAAGGCAGCACCATATTACAGAATAAACAAGAAAAAGGAGAAGTATTTGGATTCCATCTTCTGTGAGAGGAAGAAATGGATGAAAAGACGGGTTTGAAATTTGAGAATGGAGAAACCTTTTTATTTTCAATCTCAGTGGTTAGATGAAAGGCAACTTTTTTTCCCCCAAAGAAAACAAAAATGAGGTTCATAGGGACTTCAGACGAATCAACCTGATACAAATGACTGGGAAGATTCTAAAGAGATGGACCACTAAGCATCTTGACAAGAATGTGACAATTACCAGGTATTAGCATGGCTTTGCCAACATATTAGGTACCTGTTGCCCTATTGTAGACAAATTTGAAGTTCCTGAATACTTCTGAAATTAGCTCCATGGATACTAATGAGATAAAATGTAGTTTAGACGTCCTCTCTAGTATACTACTATGGTGGGTTCCATGTTAGTACTGCTTGCATGGCACACTTATTTATTTTTATTTATTAAATGTATATGCTGTCCATCTCATTGTCAAGCAACTCTTTACCCATGGTTAATTTAACATGTTTTACTTATGAACCCATTCTTTGGGCCCCATGTGGTGCCTTGTTTATATCTGGAATGATCTTGCAGAGATGAGTATGGTTCCCACCTTTATGTCTTTTAGGAATTAATAAAGACCTGGTCATTATCCCAGGCCTTGGAGAAGAGCTGATGGAGTCCCCTTTTGTTTTGTTTTGAATTGTTTTGACTTTGTTTTGATAGGTTGGTGGTTGTTTTGGTGGTGCGGTGGCCTAGAGGTGGAGCTCTCGCCTCACAGTCAGGAGGCTGTGAGTTCGATCCTAGGTAGAGGCAGATATTTCTTCCTCTGGGCACAATGAGAATGTATCTGCTAAACAAAACTCTGCATTGGCGACAGGAAGGGCATCCGGCCAGTAAACACTCAACTCCATTCAGTTGCCCAGACTCCAACCCGTAAGAGATTATGGTTAAAAGAAGATGATGGTTGATATTTTGCTCTTTGAGTCACTGGCATTCTTTTATATGCCATTATTGTTGTTTTCAATTGTGAACTGCCCAACGTCCTCTAGCAATGGGATGGCTTCAAAGTTTGACCACTCAATTAATCACATACAATACATCTTACAAGGTGGTAATCTCCTAAATTGTATGTTGTCATTGTCCAGGTCTTCATAATCCAGAAAAGGATATGGCTGTAATTTACCTGTATTTTGTTTTCTAGTTAGCATATAACTAGTAAACCCCCCACAGGTAATGCTTGACCAACAACCTTAATTGAATCTGAAATTATTATGATTGTTATGTGGGTCATAACCTGACCTGACCTGATTTTATTATGTTTTTCATGATGGTCATTAAGGGAACACTGCAGTTGTTAAGCAAATGTTGTGGTTGCTAAGCAAACCTGTTTTCCCCTATGGATGCTTTTTGCTGGAAACTGGAAATACATGCAGTAAACATGCAGCAAAAACACTATTAATCACAGTCATGTGACAGAGGAATGCTGCAAACAATTGTAAATGTGAGTTGGTTGCCATGTACCAAAAATTTGATCACCTGGTTGTATGGAAATGCGGCCATCGGAACTTCAGTAATGGATCGTAAGAAGCTCTGGGGAAGTCCGTCGTAACTTTGAGCAGTTGCTAAGTGACCAGTTCTTAAGTGAGGACTACCTGTATAATTATATTGTAAATAACCTGAATTATTTAATTCATTCAAAAATTCCAGCTAAGTATTTTAACTGTGCAAAAGACAACCTAATGACTTTCTCTGCATTTCTCAAACATGAACGTGGAAAAAAGGGAAAGCTAGTTTTTATATATATATATATATATAAACCAAGCTGTTTCATTGATCATAAGCCATGTGGAAGAAGCGCAAAAGCAAACCTGTGCTCAATTAATTATTTTTCAAGTATTAATCCATTAATATTAATAACATAATTTATTCAAGGTTGCCTCATGAGAAATCATATCCTGAGGTTTGCAGAGGAAAAGTTGAGCTTAAAATTCTTGTACAATAAATACAGTTTTAACTTTTACTTCCCAGATGGAAACCTGATTGTAACTCTGCTTACCTGGCACATTGGTTTTTTGTTTTGTTTTGTTTTTGTTTTTACTTTGTTAGACTGGGTGAATATTGGAAACCCAGGGAAAATAAATCACATTAATTCACAGCAGTTTCTTAAATCAAATTATTTTGTACAATAAATGTCTACTAAGGACCATTTAGAGTTGCTTTAAGAAGCTTGCTGTAAAGCCCTTAAGGAAAGAGCATATTATAGTTTTACATCCTATTCTTGTGAATATTTACTTTGGTGGCAATCCAACCCTATACAGATGGACTGACATTCAAGTTACTGTACAAAGTTAGCACCCACCCCTCTCCTAGAAGAATGAAATGTTTTTGGAAATATTAAAAAGGGCAGAATATTATATTTCCCTAAAGGAGAAACATGCTCTTGGAAAGCAGCCCCCACCTTTCTTAATAACCCCAGGAAGACTGGGCCAGCTTATCTACAAGACAAAAGACGTTCATCTTCAGGACGATGGGATTAGCCCTCACTCAGGATCCAAACTGGGACAAAGTCATTAAGACACAAGAGGAATTGCCCAAAACCCTTTCAGAACATAAGCCTCTTCATTGCATTGCATCACCCAGAAAGCTTCATCCAGACAACCTCAGCTATGACCCCTGCATAGCCTCATGGGAGTCTGACAGCAGCCAATATAATACACATTCTTGTACAGGAACAGGACGTCCAAGTTCAAAGCCCCAGGGAGGATATAAAAGCCACCCTCTCTCAACTCCATATGGTCAGCTGCACCAGGATCATGTGCTTGATGGTTCTGCTTCATTAAACCATCTTTCCAGTGCGCTGATGATGTTACGGTAATGAAATGTTTGCAAGAAAACAAGCAACCTCAGAGAGCACCAAGGACCCCACAAAATAAAATTTCCCTTGAGTTAAGCTCCACTCAGGAAGCTTCCATTGGCTTCCAGATGAAATTCAAAGTGTGGGGTTGTCATCTTTAAGGTGTAGCTATGTAGCTCTGGATTTGATTATCTGTGGGATTGCCTTGTGCTACATTTAATTGCACCTCTGATTAGAATGAACAGGTGCAACTCCCTCCTGAACATAGAAAACTGGCATTTATTTATTTATTTTTATTGATGCCCCAATGTTTTAGAACCCGTTTCTTATGGAGATCTGGTCTACCCTGTCCCTTCAGATTATTAGGAGAGCCATCCTGAAAGGCATGTTATGAATATTGTCATAACAATATGCTTTGGCAAACAAATCATTTGGCATGTTTTACTTTGTCTCCTTTGATATTGTTAGGTGTTGATTATTTATTTATGCAGGTCGGAGGGGTTTTGGTAGAGCAGTGGCTTGAATGCAGTATTGCAGGCAAACTCTGCCCACAGCCTGGAGTTTAATGGTAGGAAAGTTGTATATATTCTCTATGTTGATTTCAGCTCTTTCAGGAATTCTACCCGGCTTCGGGATTTCTATTGAACTGATGTAATTGCTGCTGACAGCAATGCATGAGTTTTAATAAACATTAACCTTAAAAATGGCAACATCCTGAATGACAAAATTTGGTATGCCTATAAGTTATATTTAATAGTGGTTAGGAATAACAGGGATATTGTCCAAACAGAATCTGATGATTTATCTATGTTTTCTCCCTAAGGAAAAGTTTGATAAAATGTGGTAGCTGGAAGCCCACATTAAATGAGAGGTGAAGTTAATATCTGAAATACAATGTATTTTTAACCATGTAGAGTTTCTGTTCCTTGAAGCTTTTCGTTATTGCAACATATGTCTTAAGAGTTTAATACCTAGGCCATTGAAATCAATTTTGTTCTATGGAAACTACAGATACAAATTAAACCATTAAGGGCACACTTTGAGTACCAATAACTGGGTTGGTTGTTTAGTAGTTTTTAATAACAAGAGCTCTTTTGGCTGTCTGGATGCCATTTTTGCAGTTTTGAAAATAAGCTAACAATTCTACAATGTTAGGATTCTGCTCTTTTCCCACTCCCAAACTGAGATGCAAAACCAAACTGTTAAGCAAACTATTCAAAGCCAGATCTTTGCAGATGTTTCATTACCCAACTAGGTAACATCATCAATGTTTAGTATTAGTGCCGCTTTACAAAACCCTAATAAGACCTCACCTGGAATGCTGCAACCAATTTGGGTCACCATACTACAAAAAAGATGTTGAAACTTTGGAAAAAGCTCAGAGAAGAGCAAGTAAGATAAGCAAAGGCCTGGAGACTAAATCATATGAAGAAACGCTGCAGGTTTTGGATCTGACTAGTCTAAAGAAAAGAAGAATTATGGGTGACATGATAGCAGTATTCCAGTATTTGAGGGGCTGCCACAAAGAAGAGGAGGTCAAATTATTCTCCAAAGCACCAGAGGGCAGGACAAGAAATAATGGTTGGAAACTAATCAAAGAGAGAAGCAATCTGGAATTAAGGAGAAACTTCCTAACAGTGAGGACAATTAACTAGTGGAACATCTTGCCTTCAGAAATCATGGGGGCTCCATCATTGGAGGTTTTTAAGAAGAGACTGGACAGTCACTTGTCTGAGATGGTATAGGTTCTCCTGCTTGAGCAGGGGCCTGGATTAGAAGACTCCAAGGTTCCTTCCAGATTCTATTCTATTCTATCCTATCCTATTCTATTCCATTCCATTCCATTCCATCAGTGCTATAAGGGAGTAGGGCTTGCTCTCTGTTTATATACTAGTGGCTTGCCCTATCAGTGTTGGTGGGAGTGTTCTTGGTGGTGCCTTGATTAGGCTATTGTTTACTGCTAGCTTCTTTGTCTAAGTTGGTAGTTTCTTGATTGGGATATTGTTTATTCTTGATTGTTGGTCTAGTGTTAACCTTGGTGTTAGTCTTTGCTTATCTGGGTATTCAAGAAACTAAGGTCAGAGAGCACAGTTCAACCCAGAGCTACAACTATCCTCTTCTAAAGTCAGATCTGCAAATCTCTAAAAGATAACGATGATTGTTATTAGCAGCTGCTCATTGCTCTTTCAGGACAATGCTTCCCCAGTTGTGATTGTGCATTAATAAAAGTAGCCTTTGGGGGGTTTTATTAATATGTCCATTGAGCATGTTCAGGGCACAGTTCAACAGCCAACGTCACACTTTTCCTGCTATTATTTATTTAATTAAAGCATATTTTATTATTTTTACAAATAACTCAAGGCAGCGAATGTGTCCAACACACCTTCCTACTCCTGGTTTCTCCACAACAGCTACCATGTGAGGTGAGCTGAACTGAGAGAGAGCGACTAGCCTGACAAGGTCACCTGGCTGGCTTTCATGGCTAAGACAGAACTTGAACACACAATCTCTTGTTTTCTGGGCCCGTGCCTTAACCACTAGACCAAACTGGCTTTACCTCATAGAAGTCAAAGGCAGCATTTCTATTCTACCTGTTTATTCAGATGATTGTCTCAGATTGCTTCAGACCAGACCCCTCTTCCAATTGAATTACTATGAAACATTCCTCTGTAGTCCTTGTTTTAAAAAGCAACATTGTCTGCTATTTGGCTCCTCTTGATTTGCTAATTCAACTTTGGCTAGAAGATAATGATGAAGATTTTAGGATGACCCACAAAGAGTCAGTGAGTCATTTTATTTTGATCTCGGACCAGCATAACAGATCTTTGAAAAATAGAGTTCCATTTAACTTGGCCTATATCAATGCAGTCTATACAGTGCAGAAACTGATTATAATTTTTAAAAAAGCTATAAAATCATAAGTAAAGGTAAAGATTTTCCTTGTTCAGTCGTATCTGACTCTAAGGGGTCATACTCATCTCTGCTTCCTACCAGAGGGAGCCAGTGTTGACTGAAGATGCTTCTGTGATGACGTTGCCAGCATGATTATATGCCGAGGCGCATGGAACGCTGTTACCTTCCCACTGAAGTTGTACCTATTTATCTATTTGCATGTTCATGCTTTCGAACTGCTAGGCTGGCAGGAGCTGGGGCGAGTCTGGGAGCTCACCCTATCCTGCAGTACTTGGATACCTTCCTCCCAGCTGACAAGCCCACCTAGGCCACCACATCCTCTTATAAAATCAGATGGCAATACAACTAAAATTACAAGTTAAAGAATTTGGGGCATAACAATTAATATGGTAAAGCATTATATAATTTGAATAAGGCAATTAAATGATTATTTAGAATAACAGAATAGTAAAATTACCAACCTAAACTATAGAACCATTATAATGCCAGAACCCATGGAAAGAACTGTAATTAATATTATATCTAGAGAAAAGGCAGTGATGTGTATAAAAAAGAAGAAAACATAAGGAGTAACTATGGCTTAAAAACTAATAGAGTTCAATTGTAATGACTATTTATCTACATTGTTGAAATGACTCTGTCAACTATTAATGAAAATAAGGCAGAAGTAAGAATCAATTGACAGTAAGGACATAATACATTATTATAGAGTATAGGACAATTACATATGTAATATTTTCAAATAGAGTATATCTAAGAAGTATTTGTAGAGAGGTTTTGGCACATTGTACAATCTATGGAATAGTATTTAGTTACAGTAATTGGAATAGAATTGGAATAAACTGATAGTAATAATTTGAGATAGAAGATATCAGTGTGACCAGGGATACTTGCTGATGAATGAAAATAGTATCAATAAAATATGTTATCAATTAAATCTTTATTAAGGTCATAAACCAGCTAAGGAAGGATACAATGCAAACAGTTAATTTTAAAATCTAAAAATATATAAACATATATATTTTATAGAAGTATATAAATATATATAAAAAATTAAAAACATTTTAAAAAACTAAAAATATATATAAAAATCATTTTTAAAAAACTATGAAAAGTGATATCAATATCAAGTAAATATAAAGAAAACAAGAATATATGGTTCACTAAATCTGTCATAACACAAAACACTCTCAGCTCACAAATCCAATACTCATGAAGTCTGGTTTGAGGCACAGGAAATAGGAGTGAAAAGAATAATTCCTGGCAAACATCAGCGTAGTGAGAGCAAATAGAATACAATGTGTGCCAGCATTTTGATTGATCTTCACTCAAAAGAAATGTTTTGGTATCTACTACTGAAAGAGCATTGAACTTAACCAAAGGCAAAGCCCTTCTAAATGTAGGACTAGTTAATGCAACTGAGGTACCTGGCTGGGTAAAGTAAATGTGCAGAATAACTCAGAAAAATGTTTCTGGGCAAGCCCAATAAATGTGATTGAATCTTTAAGTCAATGGTGTATTAGTTAAGATTGACTAATGCATGCTTACAACCTGTCGGAGTGATGATGCCCAGGTGAAGAAAATAGGATTTTAATTTTTCATGTAATGCCTGAGACCAAGGAGATTCGAAGCTGTCAGTCAAAAATTAAAGGGGGAGAGCATTTGGGTCAGTTTATTCTTCACTTGAGCTGTCCATTTTGTGCTCATTGGGCCCCTGAGGATGTCTTCAGTCCTCTCTAAGCAGTTTACAGAGTTAACATATTGCCCCCAATAATCTGGGTCCTCATTTTACTGACCTCGGAAGGATGGAAGGCGGAGTCAACCTTGATTGGGATATGTTTTCAGGAAGAGGGCACCAAAAGTTTTCAAAACCAGAACATTGGGTCAGTAATCACTCTTAGGATGGTTTTCATTATGAAATCTGAGGAGAAAGGGATATGGCAGTATAGTCAATGAGAGAAGGCCTTGTGCCAATGCAGTGTAGAAATTTTACCAGATAGCCAGCAATGATAGTGCCTTTCATGATGTGGAGATCTAGTAAAATTTAACCACATATATAGACCCCTACAATTTCCAACCCAATTTTTAAGATTCTCTGATTTAAAATGAATTGAGAGTCTAGGAGTTATATGCCATTTGCTTGTATTTGGGACATAACTATTAGCCCTCTGAGACAGTCCAGGCAAGAAGCACAACAATAAATACTAGCTAACAGAATCTTGCTAAATCTAAAAGTATTCTTCTCCTCCTTTCTTATTACTTTCTGGAAAACTAGGCAGGGTCCCTTCTAAAATGCTTCCCCGTAACCCTTCTGTTTCTGTTAACTGAGATATGTTTTGCATGATGGTTATCTATTCTGTGGAGGGGTGTGATGGTTAAAGACACTGAGCTTATCAGCTGGAGAGCTGACAGCCCAGTTTGAGACCCAAATTCTGTACAACAGGTGAGCTCCCGATAGTTGCCCCAGCTCCTGCCCACCTGGCAGTTTGAAAGCATGCAATGTGGTAGATAAATATGTACCACTTTGGTGGGAAAATAACAGTGTTCCAATATTTTTTGAACATTCAGAGCTCTAGGAAAGATAGTAACAAAATAAAGGAATCAAAACCAACTAAACAATAACATTCAGAATGTTTTCTCACTCTTGGTTATTTCAGTCAGTCTCCTAATGCATAAAAATAGCAATATATTTTCAAAAATCAGGTTCTTGAGATAGCTATTGTGGGTTTGCCAGCAAGCCCCACACACTCCCAGCCATCCACCTACAAAACGGGTACAAAATCCTATGTACAAATGATTTCCAAGGGAAAATATAAACAGTTAAAAGTGACTAGATTATATGATACTTCACTCAGAAATTGCTTCTATGTATAAATATGATGGTCACATGACCATAGAAATTGTCTTTGGACAATGCTGGCTCCCTCGGCCAAGAAATGGAGATAATCACTGTGGCCTACAGTCAGACATGACTAACAGGGAAACCTTTACCTTTTTTTATCTGGTCTGCAGCTCTTCCTTCTGTCTGGTATGTGGGAAGATCATTCCCACATATCCCTACTGTACCTGATTATCATTAGGGCCTAATCTGGCATTAAAATCCTCTGTTGAGACAGAATGGTCATTCTGAAACTGTATCTGAAGATTATTAATGCAGATGTCTGCTTTTGATCACATTATTGCAATGTGTAATTGGTGGTGTTGGGTACTATCTAGATATGAATGAGGAGGAAATGCACACGAAAAAAGGATGCCTGCTTATGCAAAATTCTCCAATGAATCTAATAAAATGGTCCCAGTGTTGAGGAGGTTTGAAATATTAATGCTTAAGCAGCGTGATGTCTCTCAGGATCTGCAGGAGGGATAGAGATTTGTATCCCTCAATAAACAGATCTGTGGGTGACCACGTTTCTTGAAACAACAGCAGCAACAAAAAGTTGAATTTGGAAATGTAAAAGCAGGACCTTTAGTTGTAACTTCCCATTCAGCAATGTTCCAAGACAGCAAAGACAGTGATTCTGATAGAATTGTGAGACAGCTGTAATATTTCATAGGGAGGAACCATTTGTTTGAAACCAGGGGTGGCCTTCAAAAACCTCAGCAACGGGTTCGCTGCCCGGTTGCTGGGTGAGCATGGCCATGGTGGGCATGGCCTACTTGGCCTCCTGCACCATGGGTTTCTCCTTCCCTGAGGTCCAGAAGCTTTCCTGGAGCCTCCGGGAGTGTGAATACTGCTTCCCCCTGGCTCCGGATACTCTAGGGAGGCTGGAAATGGGCCGTTTCCAGCCTCTCCGAACTTCCGGAAATCCCGTTTTTCTCCCTGCCTGAGCCTCCGCGCGCACCCTGCACTTACCTGCATCCACAGCGGGCTGCGTGGAGACTCCTGGGAGGGGTAGGGTGGAATGGGCA